>SZWC01004319.1:0-103939 GCA_023375785.1 Penium margaritaceum
ATGCCTGATTAAGTTTGGGGTGCATGACACATACCTGCAAAGGAAGAAGGTGTAAGAACCTTTGTGAGCTTTTCGGTTTCGCGGCTTCTCTGCCGGAGGTGGTTAGCTCAGTAGCTAACACTTTGGTCACCCTTTCACTGAGTCTATGGTGCTTACGTCATAATATCACTGTTTGAGTGGTGCTTGGGTACACTTTCACTGTGTCGTTAGTTCTTAGGTCACATCATCACTGTTTCAATGGTGCCTCTGGTCACACTTTCACTCTATCTATAGTGCTTTGGTCACATTATCACTGTTTCAGTGGTGCTTTTGTCACACTTTCAATATTTCTTTGGTGCTTAGTTCACATCAGCATTGTTTCAATGGAGCTTTGGTCACACTGTCACTATGTGTATGGTGCTATGGTCACATTATCACTGTTTCAATTTTGCTTTGGCCATCCTTTCACTGTGTCCATGGTGCAGGGGTCACATTATCACTTTTTCAGTGGTACTTTGGTCACACATTCACCATGTCTATGGTGCTTAGTTCACATCAGCACTGTTTCAATGGAGCTTTGGTCACACTTTCACTGTGTGTATGGTGCTTTGCTTGCATTTCACTGTGTATATAGTGCTTTGGATACATTATCACTGCCCTAATGGTGCTTTGGTCACTTTTTCACTATGCATGTAGTTCTTATATCACATAATCACTGTTTCAATGGTGCTTTAGTCACACTTTCACTGTATATATAGTGCGTAGGTCACACTATCACTGTTGTAATGGTGCTTTGGTCACACTTTCAATGTGTCTATGGTGGTTAGGTCACGTTATCATAATTTCAATGGTACTTTGGTCACTTTCACTGTGTTTATGGTGCTTTGGTCACATCACCATTGTTTCAATGGTGCTTTGGTCACACTTTCAATGTGTCTATGGTGGTTAGGTCACGTTATCATAATTTCAATGGTACTTTGGTCACTTTCACTGTGTTTATGGTGCTTTGGTCACATCACCATTGTTTCAATGGTGCTTTGGTCACTTTCATTGTGTCTTTAGTGCTTAGGTCATGTTATCACCGTTTCAATAGTGCTTTAGTCACACGATCACTGTGTCTGTCGTGCTAATGTCATAATATCAAAGTTTCAATTGTGCTTTGGTCACATTTTCATAGTGTCTATACTTCTTTCATAAGTCACGTAATCACTGTTTCAATACCCCTTTGGTCTTTCTTTCACAATGTTTACTATGCATTGGTATCATTATCACTATTTCAATGGTGCTTTGGTCACACATTCACTATGTCTATGGTGCTTAGGTCACATCATCACTGTTTCAATGTGCTTTGGTCATCCTTTGATTGTGTATATGGTGCTTGGGTCACATTGGTACTGTTTCAATGGTGCTTTGGTCACACTTAACCATGTCTAAAGTGCATAGGTCACATTGGTGATGTCTATGGTGATTTAGTCATATTATCACTGTGTCAATGGTGCTTTTGTCACAATATCACTGTGTCTATACTGCTTACGTTACAATATTTTTATTTCAATGTTGCTTTGGTCATACTTTCATTGTTCCTAAAGCACTTAGGTCACATTTTCAGTGTTTCAATGGTGCTTTGGTCAACCTTTTAATGTGTCTATGGTGCTTATGTCACATAATCACTAATTCAATGGTCGTTTGTTCACACTTTCATTGTGTCTATGGTGCTTAGCTCAAGTTATCACTATTTCAATTGTACCTTGGTCACACTTTCGTTTTGTGTATGGTGCTTTGGTCACATTATCACTGTTTCAAGGGTGCTTTGGTCACATTTTCACGTAGCTATGGTGCTTAGGTCATATTATCAATGTTCCAGTGGTGCGTTGGTCTCACATTCACAATGTCTACTGTATCTAGGTCACATTCTCACTATTTCAATGGTGTTTTAGTCAAATGTTCACCGTATCTACAGTGCTTAAGTCACATTTTCATACTTACAATGGTTCTTTGGTCACACTTTCACTGCATATATGGTGCTTTTGTCACATTGTCACTGTTGCAATGGTGCGTTGGTCACACTTTCACTGTGTCTATGGTGCATAGGTCACATTATCACTGTTTCAATTGTGCTTTACTCAGACTTTCCCTGTGTGTACTGTGCTCTGGTCATATAACAACTGTTTCAATGGTGCTTTGATAACACTTTCACAGTGTCTATGCTGCTTTGGTCACAATATTGCATTTGTATTGGAGCTTTGGTCCCACGTTTACTATGTCTATAGTGGTATGTTATGAAGTTTCTGTTTCAGTGGTGCTTTTTGTCATGTTTTCATTGTTTCTGTTGTTTGTAGGTCACATAAACTTTGTTTCAATGGTGCTTTGGTCATGCTTTCAACGTGTCTATGGTGCTGAGGTCACATAATCAGTAATTCAATGGTGCTTTGATTACATGTTCACAATGTCTATGGTTTTTAGGTCACATTATCATTGTTTCAACCGTGCTTTGGTCAAAGTGTCACTATATCTGTAGTGCATAGGTCACATTATCATACTTTCAATGGTGCGTTGGTCACACATTCACCGTATATATGGTGCTTTAGTCACATTATTACTGTTGCAATGGTGCGCTGGTTACACTTTCACTGTGTCTATAGTGCTTAAGTCACATAATTACTGTTTCAATGGTGATTTGGTCAGCGTTTCACTGTGTCCGTAGTGCTTACGTCACATTATCACTGTTTCAACTGTGCTTTGGTGACACTTTCACGGTGAATATAGTCCTTTGGTCACATTATCACAGTTTTAATGGTGATTTGGTGACGCTTTCAATGTCTCTATAGCACCAAGGACACATTATCACTCTTTTGATGGGATATTGGTCACACTTTCAGTGTGTATGTAGTGCTTAGGTAACATTTTAACCGTTTAAATGTTGCTTTGGTCACATTTTAAGAGCGTGTAAAGTGCGCAGGTCACATTATCGCGGTTTCAATGGTGCTTTTGTCACACTGTCATTGTCTCCATAGTGCTTAGGTCACGTCATCGCTGTTTCAATGGTACTTTGGTCACACTTGCATTGTGTCTAAAGTGGTAAGGTCACATTATCACTTTTTAAATGGTGCTTTGGTCAATATTTCATGGTGCGTGTAGTGCGTATATCGTCCTATCACTGTTTTAATGGTGCTTTGGTCATACATTCACTATGTCGATAGTGCTTTGGTCACGTGATAATTGCTTCAATGCTGCTTTTTTTACATTATCACCTTCTCAATTGTGCTTAGTTAAACTTTCACTCTGCCTATAGTGCTTTTCTCACATTATCACTGTTTCAATGGTGCCTTGGTCACACTTTTACTGTGTCTACAGTCCTATGGTCACATCATCACTGTTTCAATGGTGCTTTGATCGTGCTTTCAAAGTGTATATTGTTATAAGGTCGCATTATCACTATTTCAATGGTGCGTTGATCACACTTTCAGTGTCTATAGTGCTAAGGTCGAATTATCACTGTTTCAATGGTTATTTTGGACATACTTTCACAATCTCCATAGTGCTAAGGTTTTAGTATCAATGTTTCAATGGTGCTTCGTTCATATTTTCATTGTGTCTGTAGTGTTTCCATAGTGCTAAGTCATATTATCAGCGTTTCAATGGTGCTTTGGTTACAGTTTCACCGTGTCTATAGTGCCGTCCTCACGTTATCACTACTTCAATGGTGCATTGGTCACACTTTCACTATGTGAATAGTGCTTTGGTCATGTGATAACTGCTTTCATGGTGCTTTGGTTACATTATCAATGTTTCAATGGTGTTACGGTTAAACTTCCACTATGTCTATAGGGCTCAGGTCACATAATCACTGTTTCAATGGTGCTTTAGTCACACTTTCACTATGTCAATAGTTCTTAGGTCACATTATCACTGCTTCAATGGTACTTTGGTCTCACTTTAAATGTGTCTACATTTCAAAGGTCACGTTATCACTATTTCAATGGTGCTTTGGTCACACTTGCCCTGCGTCTTTGGTGCCAAAGTCACATTATCACTGTTTCAATGGTGCGTTGGTCACACGTTCACTGTGTCTAAAGTATTTAGGTCACATAATCACCATTCTAATGGTTCTTTGGTCACACTTTCACTCTGTCTGTAGTGCTTATGTCACATTATCACTATTTCCATGGTTGTTTGGTTACTCATTCACTCTGTGTATAGAGCTTAGGTCATATTGTCACTGTTTGTATTGTGCTTTGGTCACACTTGCAATGTGTCCATAGTGCGTAGGTCACATTATCACAGTTTCAATGATGCTTTGGTCATACGTTTATCATTTCTGTAGCACTTAGGTCACATTATTATTGTTTTCATGGCTCTTTGGTAACAATTTCACTTCGACTTAAGTACTTACGTCTCATTATCACTGTTTCAATTGTGCTTTGGTCACCCTTTCACTATGTCAAAAGTGCTTTGGTCATGTGATAACTATTTCAATGCTGCTTTGGTCATATTATCGCTGTTTCAACACTGCTTAGGTCACAATCTTTCTGTGTATATAGTGCTTATGTCATATTGGTATTGTTTCAATGGTACTTTTGTCACACTTTCACTGTGTCTATTGTGTTACGGTCATACTATCACTGTTTCAATGGTTATTTGTTCATACTTTCACTGTGTGTATAGTGCTTGCGTCAAATTATCACTGCTTCAATGGTGTTTTGGTCACACTTTCACTATTTCAATAATGCTTTGGTCATGTGATAACTGTTTCAATGGTGCTTTGGTCATATTTCACAGTTTCAATGGTGCTTAGGTCAAACGTTCTCTGTGTCTATAAATCTTAGGTCACATTGTTATCGTTTCAATGGTGCTTTGGTCACACTTTACTGTGTCTATAGTTCTGAGGCCACATAAACACTGTTTCAATGGTGCTTTGGTGACACGTTCAATGTGTCTATGGTGCTAAGGTCACATTATCCCTGTTTCTATGGTGCTTTGGCCACAATTTCACTATGTATACAATGCTTACGTCACATTATAACTGTTTCAATGTTGCGTTGGTCATATTTTCATTGTGTCTAAAGTGCGTAGGTCACATTATCACCATTTCAATCGTGCTTGGTCACACTTACATTGTGTCTATAAAGCCTAGTTCACATTCTCACTATTTCAATGGTGCGTTGGTCACAGTTTCACAGTGTGTATTGTGCTTATGTCACATTATCACTATTTTAATGATGTTTTGGTGATACGTTCACCGTGTTTATGATGCTTTGGTCAAATTTTCACTGTTCGCATGGGGCTTTGGTCACACTTTTAATGTCTGTGTAGTGCCTAGGTCACATTGTCGTTGTTCAAAACATGATTTGGTTGCACGTTCACTGAATCTTTGTTACTTTGGTCACATATTTACGATCTCAATTGTGCTTTGGTCAGACTATCACTCTACCTACAGTGCTTAGGTCACATTTTGGATGTTGCAATGGTGCTTTGGTCACGCGTTTATGTGTCTATGGGGCTTTCGTCACATTATCACCGTTTTTATGGTACTTTTGTCACACTTTCTATGTGCCTATGGTGCTTCATTCACATTATCACTGTTTCATTGATGCTTTGGTTACAGGTTCACTGCGTCTATGGTCCTTGGGTCACATTATCACTGTTTCAATGGTGCTTTGCTCACACTTTCACTGTGTGTGTGGTGGGTATGTCAAATAATCACTGTTTCAATTGTACTTTGGTCACACTTTCAGAGTGGCTATTGTGCTTAAGTTATACTATCAGTGTTTCAATGGTGCTTTGGTCACACTTTTATGTGTCTATAGTGCTTTGGTCACATTATATTTGCTTCAGTGGTGACCTGGTCACACCCATTGTTTCTATGGTGCTGAGGTCAGGTTATCACTGTTTCAATGGTACGTTGGTCACACCTTCGCTGTGTCTATTGTGGTTTGGTCACATTATCACTGTTTCAATGATGCTTTGGTCACCATTTTGTTGTGTTTGTGGTGCTTAGGTCACATTATCACAGTTTTAGTGGTTCTTTGGTTGTATGCTGCTTTAGTCATATCACAACTCTTTCAATGGTGCTTTGGTAAAAACATCCACTTTGTCTATGGTACTTAGGTCACAGTATGAATATTTGAATGGTTCTTTTGTCACACTTTCACTGTGTATATTGTGCTTGTGTCACACTATCCTTCTTTCAACGGTGATTTGGTCACAATGTTAGGTGTCTATGGTGGTTTGGTCAAATTATCATTGTTTCAATGGTGCGTTGGTCACGCTTTAACTGTGTCTATGGTGCGTAGGTCTTGTTATCACTGTTTAACGGGGAGCTTTGGTCACACTTTCAATGTGTATATGGTGCTTAGGTGTTACTATCACTGTTTCAGTGATGGTTTCATCACACTATCCCTGTGTCTAGTGTACTCTGGTCAGATAACCACTGTTTAAATGGTACGTTGGTGGTACTTTGAGCACGTCTATGGTACTTTGGTCACATTATCACTGTTTCAATGGTGCTTCGATCACACTTACACTGTGTCTACAGTACTGAGGTTACATTATCACTCTATCATCTGTGCTTTGGTCACACTTTTCCTGTGAGTGTGGTGCTTTGGTCATACTATCACTGTTTAAATGGTCCTTTGGTCACATTATCATTGTGTCACTGGTGCTTTGGTCACATATTCTCTCTGTTTATGGTGTTTAAGTCAGAGTATCACTGTTTCAATGGTGCTATGGGCAACTTTTCAATGGTCTCTTGCACTTCACTCACATTATCAACATTTCTATAGTGATTTGGTTACACTTTCACTATGTTTACAGTGCTTAGGTCACATTATCATAGTTTCAATGGTGCTTTGGTCACACTTTCACTGTGTTTATGGTTCTTTGGTCACATTATAAGTGTTTTAATGGTGCTTTGGTCAAACGTTTACTCTGTCTATGTTGCTTTGATTACATTTTAACTTTTGCAAAGGTACTTTGGTCACACCTACATTGTGTCTGTAGTGCCTAGGTCACATTATGACGGTTTCAACAGTGCTTTGGTCACACGTTCACTCTGTCTATGGTGCTTGGGTCACATTTTTTGTGTGTAGATGGTGCGTTGGTCACACTTTTATAGTTTATATGGTGCTTTGGTCACATGATCACTGGTTCAATGGTGTTTTGGTCACAATTTCACTGTGTATATAGTGCTTGGACCACATTATCTTTGTTTCAGTGGTGCTTACATTGTTGTTTTACGTGTCTATGGTACTTTGGTCATGTTATCATTTTTTTTATAGTGCTCTAGTCACTCGTTTATTGTGTCTATGGTACACAGGTCTCATTATCATTGTTTCAATGGTGCTTTGGTCACACCTTCATTGTGTCTATGGTGCTTTGGTCACAAAAACATTGTCCAACAATACTTTGGTAACACTTTCACAGTGTCTATCGTGCTTTGGTCACATGATCATGGTTTCAATGGTGATTTAGTGACACTTGCACTGTGTTTGTGGTTTTCGTCACATCCTCACTGTTTCAAAGTTGCATTGGTCACACGTTCACTTTGTCTATAATGCATTGGTCACATTATTACTGTTTCAATGGTGCTTTGGTCACTCGTTCATGATGTCTATGGTGCTTTGATCACACTCTCACTGTTTCCATAGTACTTTGGTCACACTTTCATTGTGTCTTTGGTGCTTTCGCTACAACGTTACTATTTAAATGGTTCTTTGGTCATGCATTTCCCGTGACTATGAAGCTATGGTCATTTCATCACTGTTTAATGGTGCTTTGGTGACACATATGCGGTGTCTATGGTGCTCTGGTCATGTTATCACTGTTTCAATGGTGCTTTGGTCATGCGATCACTATGCCTATCGTGCTTGGGTCATGTCATCACTCTTTCAATGGTGTTTTGGTCACACTTAGACTGTATGTATGGTGCTTTGATTATGTTATCACTGTTTCAATAGTGTCTTGGAATCGTTTTCGCTGTGTCTATGGTGCTCATGTCACATGATCACTATTTAGATGGTGCGTTGGTCTTACTTTTATTGTGTCCATGGTACTTTGTTCACATTATCACTGTCTTAATGGTGGGGTGATCTTGCTTTTATTGTGTATATGGTGCTTAGATCACATTATCACTGTTTCAATGGTACTTTGGTCATAAGCTCACTGTGTTTATGGTGCTAATGTCATATTGTAACTGCTTCAATGGTGCTTTGGTCAAAAGTTTATTTGGTATCCTGCTATGGTCATGCTATCACTGTTCAAATGGTGCTTTGGTCACTTATGCACTGTGTCTATGGTGCTTGGGTCACATTATCAACGTTTCAATTGTGCTTTGGTCACACCTTGACTATGTCTATGGTGCTTTGGTCACATTATCACTGTTTCAATGGTGCTTCACTCACACTTTCACTGTGTATATAGTGCTTAGGTTACATTATCACTGTTTCAATGGTGTTTTAATCACATTCTCATTGTGTCTATGGTGCTTTGGTCACATTATCACTGTTTAAATGGTGATTTTGACACCCTTCCATTTTGTCTCTGGTGCTTAGGTCACATCATCACTGTTTCAATGGTGCTTTGGTCACATTATCACTGTTTAAATGGTGATTTTGACACCCTTCCATTTTGTCTCTGGTGCTTAGGTCACATCATCACTGTTTCAATGGTGCTTTGGTCACACTCCAATTGTGTCTACGGTGCTTTAATCACATTCTTATGGTTTCAATGGTACTTCGCTCACACTTTCACTCTATCTATGGTGCTTCGGTCACATAATCACTCTTCTAATGATGCTTTGGTCACACTTTCACTGTGTCTATGGTGCTTTGGTTATATTCTCTCTGTTTTACAAGTGCTTTGGTCACACTTTCACTGTGTCTAAAGTTCTTAGGTCACATTTTCACTGTTTCAATAGTGCGTTAGTCACACTTTCACTGTACGTATGATGCTTACATCACACTATCACTGTTTCAATGGTTCTTCAGTCACACGTATACTGTGTCTATGGTGCTCTAGTCATATAATCACTGTTTAATTGGTGCTTTGGTCATACGTTTACTATATATATAGTGTTTAGATTACGTCATTACTCTATCAAGGTTGCTTTGATCACACTTTGACCGTGTCTTTGGTGCTTTTATTACATTATCACTGTTTCAATAGTTCTTATGTGACTCTTTCACTGTGTCTATGGTGCTTAGGTCACATTACCACTTGTTAAATGGTGATTTTGTCACACCATCATTGTGTCTATGGTGTTTTTGTCACATTATCACTGTTTCAATGGTGCTTTGGTCAAACATTATTTGTGTGTATAGTGCTTAGGTCACATTATCACCATTTCAATGGTGCTTTGGTCAAATGTTTATATGTGTGTAGTGCTTTGGTCATATTATCACTCTTCAAATGGGTCTTTGGTCATATTTTCACTGTGTCTATGGTGCATATGTCACATTATCATTGTTTCAATTGTGCTTTGGTTAAACATGCACTATGTATATGGTGCTTTGGTCACATTATCACTGTTCCAATGGTTCTTTGGTCACACTTTCATTGTGTCTATGGTGGTTAGGTCACATTATCGCTACTTCAGCCTTGGAAGACAGGCTGAGAGAGAGAGAGAGAGCAGTGACCAACTGAATACGTAGTTGATAATAGAGCAACATATACAAGACAGTGTATATAGTGCTAGTCTAGCAGAGTCTAAGCCTACATCTTAGGGTGGTCAATAGGATTGGCGCAGGCGCAGCTGAGCTGCTGCTCCTGCTGGTGCTTTGGTGAGCGGCGCCGAGTACCGGCTTTGCGCGGGGCTCGACAGGAGGAGTGAGGCACATTAGGTCCTTGGTTTGGTGGGAACGCCGTTTGTCTTGGAGCAAGGACCGAACCGCTTGAGTGAGGTTTGACTGATCGTGTGGCCGTTAGTTACCGGTGCGTGGATTTTCCGGTATCTGGTCAGGGTCCATCGTGCGATCGGTAGGGCTTGTCGGTCGTTCTCCCGGGTGATCGGTTGGGGCTGTCGAGTCTGGTTTGTGAACTGGTCCTCGAGTGGGATTTTCTGGTGAGGCTGATTTGCAGGTTTCTCCGGCAGCTTGGACAGGTTAAGATGACCCCGGCTGTTGCGAGTGACTTGTGGGTATGAGAGTAAATTTCCAACAATATTGTCACTGTTTCAATGGTTCTTTGGTCACAATGTTATGTGTGTATGGTGCTTCTATCACATTATCACTGTTTCAATGGTGCTTTTGTCACACGTTTAATATGTCTATGGTGCTTGGGTCACAATATCACTGTTTTATTGGTGCTTTGGTCATTGCTTTACTGTGTCTATGGTGTTTAGGTCACATTATCACCGTTGCAATGGTGCTTTGGTCACAATTTTACTATGTCTATGGTGCTGATGTCAAATCATCACTGTTTCAATGGTTTTTTGGTTACACTTTCACTATTGCTATAGTGCTTATGTCACATTGTGACTATTTCAATTATTCTTTGAACACATTGTCATTATTTCAATGGTACTTTGGTCACAAATTCACTGTCTATGATGCTTAGGTCCCATTGTCACTGTTTTGACTGTGCTTCGGTCACACCTTTACAGTGTCGAAGTGCTTATGTCAAATCATAACCTTTTCATTTGTGCTTTGGTCACACTTTCATTGTATGTATGGTACTTAGATCACATGATCACTGTTTCAATGGTGTTCTGGTAACACTTTGCCTGTCTATGGTGCTTTGGTCACATTATCAATGTTTCAATGGTGTTTTTGTCACAATGTCTACGGTGCTTAGGTAACAGTATCACCGTTCAATTGTGCTTTGTTTCAGTGCTTAAGTCACATTATCACAGTTTCAATTGTAATCTGGTCAGAATGGCATTGTCTCTATGTTGCTTTAGCCACAATATCGCTGTTTCAATTGTGCTTTGGTCACACTTTCACTTTGTCTATATTCCTTACTTCGCATTAATACTATTTCAATGGTATTTTGGTCACACTTTCACTGTTTCTATAATGCTTGGGTCACATTATCACCGTTTTAATGGTACTTTGGCCACACTTTCACCTTGTCTATGGTGCTTATGTCACATTATCACTATGTAAATGATGCTTTGGTCGAACTTTTGTTGTGTCTATGGTGCTTTGGTCATATGAGCACTATTTCGATGGAACTTTTGGTCACCTTGTCACTGTGTCTATGGTGCTTTGGTCATATTCTCACTTTTTCATTGGTGCCTTGGTCACACTTTCACTTTGTCTATGGTGCTTTGGTCATGTTTTCACATTTTTAATGGTGCGTTGGTCACACATTCACTGTGTCTATGGTGCATAGGTCACGTTCCCACTGTTCCAATGGTACTTTGGTCACATTTTCCGTTTGTCTATGGTGCTTAAGTCGCGCAATCACTATTTCTGTGGTGCTTTTGTTACACTTTTTTTATTTTTTTATTTTTTTTTATGGTGCTTTGGTCACATTATCATAGTTTCAATGGTACTTTGGTCATACCTTCACTGTGGCTATGGTACTTAGGTCAAATTATCATGACTTCAATGGTGCGTTGGTCACACTTTCAATGTCCCTATGGTGCTTACGTGACATTATCACAGTTATAATGATGCTTTCGTCACACCTTCATTGTTTTGTATTGTTGTTAGGTCAGACTATCACTGTTTCAATGGTGCTTTGGTCACATTTTCACTTTGTCTAAAGTACTTAGGTCACATTGTCATTGTTTCAATGGTGCTTTGGTCACACGTTCACGGTGTCTATGGTGCTTAGGTCACATTATCTCTGTCTCAATGGTCCTTTTGGTTAGACGTTCACGGTGTCTATAGTGCTTAGATCCCATTTTCACTCTTTGAATGGTGCTTTGGTCATCCGTTCACTGTGTCTGTGGTGTTTTGGTCACATTGTCATTGTTTCAATGCTGCTTTGGTTGCACTTTTACTGTCTATGGAGCTTTGGTTACATTATCACTATTTCAATGGTACTTTGCTCACACTTCCATTGTGTGTATGGTGCTTTGGTCATATTTGACCGTTTCAATGGTGCTTTGGTTACACTTTCACTGTGTCTATCGTGTTTAGGTCACACTATCACTGTTAAATGGTGCTTTGGTCCCGCTTCTACCGTGTCTATGCTGGTTTGGTCACATTCTCACTGTTTCAATAGTACATTGGTCATACGTTCACTATGTCTATGGTGATTTGGTCACATTATCACTGTTTCAATGGTCCTCTGGTCACAATTTCACTGTGTTTATGGTGCTTTGGTTACCTTTTCACTGTTTCAATGGTGCTTTGGTCACATGTTCACCGTTTCTATGGTGCTTTGGTCATATTTTCACTGTTTCTATGGTGCTTTTGTCACACTTGCATGGTGTATACAGGGCTTCGGTCACATTTTCACCTCTTTTATGGTGTTGTGGTCACACTTTTATTGTGGTTATCGTGCTTAGGTCAAATTATCACTGTTTCAATGGTTCTTTGGTCATACGTTCACTGTGCCTATGGTGCTTAGGTCACATTATCACGCTTTCAATGGTGCTTTGATCACACTTACCCAATGTCTATGGTGCTTTGGTTACAATCACACTGTTTCAATGGTGCTTTGTTCACACGTTCACTCTGTCTATGGTACTTTGGTCACATTGTCGCTGTTTCAATGGTGTTTTGGTCACATGTTCACTGTGTCTGAGCTGCTATGGTCATATCATCAATGTTTCAATGGTGATTTGGTCATCCTTTCACTGTGTCTATGGTGCTTTGGCCACACTTTCACCATTTCCATGGTGCTTTGGTCACATTGTCAATGTTTTCATGGTACTTTGGTCACACTTTCACTGTGTCTATGGTGCTTAGGTCACCACGTGTTTTGGTGACGAGGGCCAATGAGGACGACGAGGACTCCCCGCAGCTCCGTCGCTGCGCCTCGTTGCGGATGTACTCTGCGACCGCGCCATAGGTGAGCTTGTCCTCTGCCCATCCTCCCAAGACTATAATGAGAGTGCTCCAACTGTCAGGAAGGGCCATGAGGAGGGCCATCACCTGCAGCTGCGTGTTGATCTTCCACCCCACGTTGTTGCATTGTGAGGCAAGCAACTCGATCTGCTGCATGGCGGTGATGACATCATCTCCCTCCTTGATTCTCACTGTCAGGAGTTGCTTCATTGCAAAGATTTTGTTCGCCAGTGACTTGGATTGATGGATTGCACAGAGTTTTTGCAAAGCTTCGGCTGCCAGCTTGCAGCCCTGGAAGTAGCCCCACTGCGACTCGGCCGTCCCGGACACCAACAGCATGAGCGCCTCTGTGTTCTTCTTTGCAAAGGCCTCTTTCTGCACTTCCGTCGCCGTCGCTTTGTCGAGGACATCCGTTCCCTTCATGACCTCCAGCAGCCCCTTATGCGCGAGGTGCAGCTCGAAGTGCCACCTCCATAGTCCGTAGCCAGGACCTTTTATGGTGATTTGGTCACATTATCACAGTTTCAATTGTGCTATTGTCAAGTTCACAGTGTTTATGGTGCTTTGGTCACCTTATCACTATGTTAATGGAGCTTAGGCAACATTTTCACTATGTCTATAGTCCTTAGATTTCATCGTCACTGTTTCACTGTGCTTTGCTCGCACTTTCATTGTGTCTATGATGCTTAAGTTATATCATCACTGTTTCAATGGTGTTTTGGTCATACGTTTACTGTATCTACCGTGCTTAGGTCACGTCATCACTGTTTCAATGGTTCTTTGGTCACAGGTTGACTGTGTCTATGCTGCTTTGGTCACACTATCACTGTTTAAAATGTGCTTTGGTCACACTTTCACAGTGTATATGCTGCTAATGTTGCATGATCACTGTTTGAATGGTGCTTTGATCACACTTTCACGGTGTCCATGATACCTAGGTCATATTTCACTGTTCTAATGGTGCTTTGGTCACTCTTTCAATGTGTCTATTGTGCTTAGTTCACACCATCACTGTTTCATTCGAGCTTTTGGTCACACTTTCACTATGTCTATGGTGCTTTGGTCACGCTATCACTGTTTCAATGGTGTTTTCGTCACTTTCACTATGTTATGGTGCTTATGTCACATTATCACTGTTTCAATAGTACTTTGGTCATACTTTGACTGTGGCTATGATGCTTAAGTCAGATTGTTACTATTTCAATGGTGCTTTGGTCACACTTTTACTGTGTCTATCGTGCTAAGGTCACGTCATCACTTTTTCATTGGTGCTTTGGTCACCCTTTCAATGTGTCTATATGTTTAAGTCATGTTATCACTGTTTCAATGGTGCTTTGTTCACACTTTCATTGTGTATATGGTTCTTTGTTCACGGTAACTGCGTGACCAAAGCACCATTACACAGTGATTATGTGACGCAAGCACTATAGGCACATTGAAAGTGTGACCAAACACCATTGACATGGTGATAATGCTACCTAAGCACTATAGACACAATGAATGTAGAACTAAATCACTTTTAAAACAGTGATAATGTCACCAAAGCACCGTAGGCACTGTGAAAGTGTGACCAAAGTAACATTGATGGAGTGATAAATTTACTTAAGCACCATAGACATAGTGGACATGTGACCAAAGCACCATAGACAGAGTAAAGGTGTGACAAAAGCACCATAAACACATAAACGTGTGATAAAAACACCATTAAAACAGTGTACATGTAACCTTAGTGCCATGGATATAGTGAAAGTGTGACCAAATAACTATTGAAGTAGTGATAATGTGACATGAACACCATAGACACCGTATAATTGTGACCAAAGCACCATTTAAATAGTGACAATGTGACCAAAGCAACATAGACAGAGTGAGAGTGTTACCAAAGCACCATTGAAACAGTCATGACATGACCTTAGAACTATAAACACTATGAAAGTGTGTCCAAGGAACCGAGTAAGCAGTGAAAATATCACCATAACACCATAGACATAATAATGTAACCAATGTATGATTGAAACAGTGATAATGTGACCTTAGCACTACAGACACAACGAATGTGACCATAACACCATTGAGACAATGATAATGTGACCAATACATCATAGAAACAAGGAAAGTGTGACCAAAGCACCAGTGAAACAGTGATATTGTGACAAAAGCACCATAGAAACAGTAGAAGTGTAACCAAATCACAATTGAAACATTGAAAACTTGACCAAAGCACCATAGCAAAAGTGAAAGTATGACCAACGCACCATTGAAACAGTGATAATGTGATCGACGTGCAATGGACAATGTGAAAGGGTGACCAAAGCACCATTGAAAAAATGATTATGTGACCAACAATCCATACACACAGTGAAAGTGTGACCAAAGTACCATTGAAGCAGTGACAATGACACATAAGCACCATAGACACAGTAAACATGTGACCGAATCACCATTGAAGCAGTGATAATGTGACCTAAGCACCATAGACACAATGAAAGTGTGACCAGAGCACCATTGAAACAGTGATATCCCGACATAAGCACCATAGAAACAGTTAACCTGTGATCAAAGCATTGTTGAAACAATGATAATGTGACCTGAGCACCATTGACATAGCAACGGTGTGACCGTAAGACAATGGAAACTATGACATTGTGACATAAGTACCCTAGAAACAGTAAAAGTGTGACCACTTCACCATTGAAACAACTAACATGACCAAAGCATCATATACACATAAACATGTGACCAAAATACCTTTGAATCGGTGATAATGTGTCATACGCAACACAATTACAGTGAACGTGTGACAAAAGCACCATTGAAGCAGTGATAATGTGACCTAAACACGATGGACAAAATGAAATTGTGACCAAAGCACAATTGAAAAGGTGATAACGTGACAAACGCATCATAGACACAGCAAAAGTGTGACAAAAGCACAATTGAAACAGTGATGAAAAGACATTAGCACAATAGACACAGTGAAAGTGTGACCAAAGCACCATTGAAACAGTGACGATGTGAGAATACCACTATAGACACAATAATGTGACCAAAGTATCGTTGAAATAGTGATAATGTGACCTAAGCATCGTAAACACGGTGAAAGCTTGACAAAAACACTATTTCAACCATGAAAATGTGACCTGAGCACTATAGACACAATGAGTGTGACTAAAGCACCATTGGAAAAGTGATAATGTGACCAAAGCATCATAGACACAGTGAAAGTGTGACCAACGCACCATTGAAACGGTGATAATGTGACCAAAGCACCATAAACACAGTATAAGTGTGACCAAATCACCATTGAAACAGTGATGATGTCACCAAAGTACCATAGACACATTACAAGTGTGACCAAAGCACCATTGAAACAGTGAGAATGTGACATAAGGAACATAAACACAATGAAATCTTGACAAAAGCACCTTTTAAACAATGATATTGTGACCAAAGCAACATAGACAAAGTGAATGTGAGACCAAAGCACCATTGAAGCAAATATAATGTGACCAAAGCACCATAGACATAGTGAAAGTATGACCAAAGCATCGTCGAAACAATGGAGATGTGACCAAAGCACCATAGACACAATGAACATGACACCAAAGTAAAAACTATACAGTGATAATGTGACATAAATACCATAGACATAGTAAAAGTGTGACCTAAGCACCATTGAGACTTTGAGAATGTAACATAAGCACCACAAACACAGCTAAAGGGTGACCAAAGCACCATTGAAATAGTGAGATTGTAACCAAAGTACTATATACACTGTGAACATGTCACCAAAGAACTGTTGAGACAGCAAGAATGTGACCAAAGTACCATAGCCATAGTGAAAGTATGGCGAATGCACCGTTGAAACAGTGATAATATGACCAAAGCACCATAGACACAATGACATTGTGACCAAAGCACCATTGAATAATTGATAATGTGACCATGGAACCATAGACACCATGAAAATGACACCAAAGCAGCATTGAAACAGTGATAATGTGACCAAAGCATCACAGGCACTGTGAAAGTGTGACCAAAGCACCATTGGAACAGTGATAATTTGACCAAAGCATAGTAAACACAGTGAAAGAGGGACCAAAGCACCACTGAAATCGTGATTATGTGACCAAAGCACCATATACACAGTGAAAGTGACACCAAAGGACCAATGAAACAGTGACAATGTGTCCTCATTACCATAGTGAAAGTGTGACATAAGCACCATTGAGACACTGATTGGGTGACAAATACACCATTGAAATACTGATAATGTGACCAAAGTACCATAGACACTGTGAAACGGTGACCAGAGTGCCGTTGAAACAGTGATTATATGACCAAAGAATCATAGACACATTGAAAGATTGACCAAAGCACCATTGAAACTGTCATGATGTCACCTAAGCACAATATACACAAAGAAAGTGTGACCAAAGCACCGGAGAAATAATGACGATTTCATGTAAGTACCATGGACACAGTGACTGTGTGACCAAAGTTCCATTGAAGCAATGACAACATGACCTAAGCAACATATATATAGTAAACGTGTGACCAAAGCACTATTGAAACAGTGATAATGTGATCAAAGCACCATAGACACAGTAAAGGTGTGACCAAAGCACCATTGAAACAGTGAAAGTGTGACCTAATAACAACGGACAGAGTGAAAGTGTGTCAAATGTACCATTGAGACAATAAATATGACCAAAGCACAATAGATACATGAAAATCTGAGCAAAACACCACTCAAACAGTGATAATGTGACACAGTGAAATTGTGACCAAAGCACCATTGAAACGATGATAATGTGACAAAAGCATCATAGATACATTCAAAGTGTGACCAAAGTACCATTGAAACAGTGACAACATTCTCTTGACAATACAGACACAATGAAAGCGTGGCCAAAGCACCATTTGAACAGCTATTATGTGACCATAATACCATAGAGACAATAATGGGACCAATGTATCATTGAAACAAATATAATGTGACCTATGCACCGTACAAACAGTGAACGTGTGATTTTAGCACTATTAAAACAAAGATAATGTGACCTAAGCACAGTAAAATAGTGAACGTGTGACCAAAGCACTGTTAAAACAGTGATAATGTTGTTTATTTGTATAGACCCAATGAGTGTGACGAAAGTACCATTGAATTGTGGTAATGTGAACAACGCATCATGGACACATTAAGTGTGACCAAAGCATCAATGAAACAGTGATAATGTGATAAAAGTACCATTGACACAGTAAAAGGGTCACCAAAGCACCACTGAAACAGTGATAATGTCACCATAGCACCGTAGACAAAGTCAAAATGTGTCCAAAGCACCATTGAAACAGTGATTATGTGACCTAAGTACCACACAAACAATGAAAGTGTGACCAGAGCACGATTGAAACACTTATCATGTGACCAAAGCACCATAGACTAAGTGAGAGAGTGACCAAAACACCATTGAAACAGTGATAATGTGACCAAGGCACCATAGACAGAGTGAATTTGTAACCATAGCACCATTGAAACAGTGATAACTGTACCAAAGCACCATGGACACAGTGAAAATGACACCAAACCACCTATGAAACAGTGATAATGTGACCTAAGCACAATAGACATAGTGAAATTGTGACCTACGCACCATAGAGACACTAAAATGTGACCTACGCACCATAAACATGGTGAAAGGGTGACCAAAGAAGCATTGAAATAGTGAGAATGTAACCTAAACAATATAGACACAATGATAGTGTGACCAAAGCAACATTAGAACAAAGATAGTATGACCACAGCACCAAAAATACATTTTTGTGACATAAGCATTGTAGGCTCTTTGAAACACTGATAATATGACCTAGGAACCATAAACAAAGTGAAAGTGTGAACAAAGCACTATTGAGAAATTGATCACGTGAACTAGTCACCATAGACACGGTGACAGTATGACCAAAGCACGGGGATACAATGTGGCAAGGGGAAGGCAAGAGCCAACACGCCGTGAGAAATCTGCTGTTGGCGTGGGTACAGGCTGCTGCAAAGGGGGCAACTAGCTCGTGCAGATCCTTGTGCTAGCCACAGCTGCTGATGAATGACGAGGCAAAAGCTCATGATAACAAAGTGAGGGCAGGGGCAAACCGCGTATGCTGTAGGAAGTTTCGGCATCGGTGCAGGTCGTCGTGTAGCGGATAATACGACCGGGAAGATCCTTGTGCCGAGTGGAAGAACGACGTGGAAGCTGAGGAAGGCAGAGGCGGCTGATGGCTGAGTTGGTACAGAGGTGAAACCAGGTACGCTGTGAAGCGATGCGGATGATGACAAAGAGGAGGCAGCGAGGAGAATGATACGAGATGATACCATGGAGATGGAGGAGGCTGACACGATATGAGGTTGACGAGGATGGAGATGATTTGCAGCAGAGGCTAGGAGTGAGAGGAGTTTGACAGCAGGAGGATGACAATAATGTGGTTGATGAGAGGATACGACAATGAGCGCAAAGCGAGGCACCCGCTTCCTTTTGTTGTGAAGAGATTGACGGATTGTTCCCGAGCTGGCCCAAAACTGACGCTTTGGTCACACTTCCTATGTGTCTATGGTGCTTGCTTCTCATTATCACTATTGACTCAGAGAAAGTGTGACCAAACACAATTGAAACGGTTATTATGTGACCTAAGCAACATAGACATAGTGAAAGTGTGACCAAAGCAACATCGAAACACTGGTAATGTGACCAAAGCACATAGACACAGTGAACGTGTGACCAAATCACCATTGAAAAAGTGATAATGTGACATACACACCCTACACACAATGAAAGTGTTACCAATGTACCATAGAAATAGTGATACTGTGACAAAAGCACCATAAAGACTATAAACGTTGGGCCAAAGGATCATTGAAACGGTGATAATGTGACCAAATCACTACATAAACAGTGTATGTCTGACCAAAGTACCATTGAAACAGTTAGAATGTGACCTTTGCACAATAGACACAGTTAAACTGTGACCAAAGCACCATTGAAAGAGTGATAATGTGACCAAAGCACCATAGACACAGTAGAAGTGTGACCAGAGCACCATTGCAACAATGATTATGTGCCCTTAACACCATATACACAATGTGGACACGGTAAAACCGTGACCACATCACCATTGAAATAGTGACAATATGACATAAGCACTATAGAAATAGTGAAACTCTGACCAAAGCACCATTGCAACAGTGAGAATGTCACCAAAGCACCGTGACACAGTGAGAGTGTGACCAAAGCACCATTAAAACAGTAATAATGTGACATACGACCATAAACACAGTGACAATGTGACCAAAGCACCATAAAAAAAGTGATAATGTGACCAAAGCACCATATACGCAGTGCAAGTGTGACGTAAGGACCATTGAAATGGTGAAAATGTGACCAAAGTACCATAAACAGAGAAAGGTGTGACCAGAATACAATTCAAACAATCATAATGCAATCTAACCACCATAGACACATTTATAGTGTGACCAACGCACCATTGGAACAGTGATAGTGTAACATAAGCACCATAGACACGGTAAACGTGTGACCACAGCACCATTGAAACAGTGATGATGTGACCAAAGCACCATTCAAACAGCTTTTAATGTGACCAAAGTGCCATAGACATAGTGAGAGTGTGACCAAAGCACCATTAAAATAGTGAACGTGTGACTTAAGCACCCTAGACACAGTGAAAGTGTGACCAAAGCACCATTGTAATAGTGATAATGTGACAAAAGCACCTTAGAAATAGTGAATGTGTGACCAAAGCACCATTGAAACTGTGATATTGTGACCTGAGTACCATAGAAACAGTGAAAGTGTGACATAACCACAATTAAAACACTGACAATGTGACCAAAGACCATATATACAGTGAAAGGGTGACCAAAGCACTGTTGAAAGAGTGATACTATGACCAAAGCACCAAAGACACAGTGAACGTATGACCAGCTTACCATTAAAACAGTGTTAATGTCACCAAAGTACCATAGACAAATAAACGAGGGACCAATGCACCATTGGAACTGTGAGAATGTCACTAAAGCATCGATACATAATGAAAGTGTGACCAAAGTACCATTGAGACAGTGATCATATGACATACGCACTATAGAAAAAGTGATAGTGTGACCAAATCACCATCAAAACAGTGATAATGTGACCACAACACCATATACATAGTCAACATGTGACGAAAGTACCATTGTAACAGTGATGATCTAATCTAAGCACTATAGAAACAGTTGAAGTGTGACAGTATCATCATTGAAGCTGTGATAATGTGACCACAACACCATAGACAAAGTGAAAGTGTGGCCAAGGCACCATTGTAGCAGTGATAATGTGACCTACGTACATTAGATATAGTGAACGTGTGACCAACGTACCATTGAAACAGTGATAATGTAACCTAAGCACGAAAGACACGGTGAACGTCTGACCAAAGCACCATTGAAACAGTGATAATCTGACCAAAGCACCATCGACACAGTGAATTTATGACCAAAGCACCATCAAAACAGTTACAATGTGACCTACGCACCAAAGACAAAGTGAAAGTGTGACCAAAGCACCATTCAAGAGGTGAAAATGGGACCTAAGCACCATAGACACAGTAAAGGCATGACCAAACCATTACTAAAACATTGATTAGTGATCAAAGTACCACAGACAAAATGAAGGTGTGACCAATGCATCATTGAAACGGTGTTTATGTGACCCAAGGGTCATGGATACGTTGAAAGTATGACCAATGCACCATTGAAACAGTGAATATGTAACCAAAGAACCATAGACACAAAAATGTGTGAGAAAAGCACCATTGGAACAGTTATACTGTCCCTAAAGTACCATAGACATTGTCAAAGCATGGCCAAACCACCATTGGAGAAGTGATAATATTACCTGAGCACCATAAACATAGTGAGTATGACAAAAGCACCATTGAAACAGTGATAATGTGACAAAAGCAAACTAGACACGGTGAAAGTGTGACCAAAGTACCATTGAAACAGTATTAATATGACATAGGCACTATATAAACAAAGAAACTGTGACCGAATCACCATTGAAACAGTAATAATGCGACCGCAGCATCATAGACATATTGAACGTGTGGCCAAAGCACCTATGCAACAGTGATAATGTGACCTAAGCACCTTAGATACAGTGAAAGTGTGACCAAAGTACCATTGAAATGATGATAACGTAGCATAAGCACAAAGGACACAGTGGAAGTGTGACCAAAATACCATTGAAACAGTCATCATGTGACCAAAGCACTACGAACAAAGTGAAAGTGTGACAAAAGCACCATTGAAACAGTGACAATAGGACTAAAGCACCATATACACAATGAAAGTCTTACCAAAGCACAATTCAAATAATGAGAATAAGAACAAAGCACCATAGAAATTCTGCAAATGTGACCACAGTATCATTGAAACAGTGATAGTGTAACTAAACATACATAGGCACGGTGAAAGTGTGACCAAAGCACCATCGAAACAGTGATAATGTGACCAAAGAACCATAGACAAATTGAACTTGTGACCAATGTACCATACAAGCAGTAATTATGCGACCAAAGCACCATAGACACAGTGAAAGCGTTCCCAAAATGCCATTGAAACACTGGTAATGTGACCAACGCACCATAGACACAATGAAAGTGTGTCCAACACACCATTGAAACAATGATAATTTGACCTAAGAACCATATTCACAGTGAAATTGTGACCAAAGTACCATTGAAGCAGTGATACTATAACCTAAGAACCTTAGACACAGCAAGAGTGGGACCACAGCACCATTGAAACAGTGAACGTGTAACCAACGCACCATTGAAACTGCGAGAATGTGACCAAAGCACCATAGACATAGTGAAAGTGTAACAAAAGCACCGTTGAAACAGTGAGTAAAGGATCAAAGCACCATAGACAGTGAAAGTGTGACCATAATCACCATTGAAACAGTGATAATGTGACCAAAATCACCATAGACATAGTGCAAATGTGACCAAAGCACCATTGAAACAGCAAGAACAGGACTTAAGCACCATAGACAAAATGAAAGTGGGACCAAATCACCATTGAAACAGCGATAATGGGACTAAAGCACCATTGTGACATGTGACCAAAGGACCATTGAAACGGTGATTATGTGACCAAAGCACCATGAACAAAGTCAACCTGTGAACGAAGCACCGTAGATAAAGTCATAATGTGACAAAAGCTTAATAGACACAGTGAGATCATGACCAAAGCACCATTGAAACTGTAATAGTGTGACAAAAGTACCATGGACACAATGAAAGTGTGAACAAAGTAACATCGAGACACTCATAATGTGACCTAAGAACCATAGACACTGTGAAAGTGTGAGCGAAGCACCCCAGACATAGTGAAATTGTGACTAAAACACCATTGAAACAGTGAGTATGTGACATAAGCACCATAGACACAGTGAAAGTGTCACCAAAGTACCATTGAAACAATGATTATGTAACCAAAGCATCATAGACATAGTGAAAGTGTGACCAAAGCACCATTGAAACAGTGATGAAGTGACATGCACACCAGAGACATAGTGAAAGTGTGACCAAAGCATTAATCAACAATTATAATTTGACCTAAGTACCAAACACAGAGTCAAAGTGCGAATCAACCACCATTGAAACCATAATCATGTGACCTAAGCAGTATAGACACTATGAACGTGTGACCAAAGCACAATTGAAATTGTGATAACATGACAAAAGCACCATAGACACAGCAAAGAAATGCGTTAAGCACCATTCAAATAGTCATAATGTCACCAAAGCATTAAAGACACAGTGAAAGGGATCCCAAAGCACATTTGAAACAGTGATAATGTGGCCGAAGCACCGTAGACACATTAAAAGTAAGACAAAAGCACCATTGAAAGAGTGAGAATGTGACATAAACACCATAGACCCAGTGAAAGTGTAACCAAACCACCATTGAATTAGTGATAATGTGACCAAAGTACCATAGACACGGTGAAAGTGTGACCAAAGTACCATTGAAAAAGTGATAATGTGATGTACCACCATACACATAATGAAAGTGTGACCAAACCACCATTGGAACAGTGATAATGTGACCTAAGCACCATAGATATGGTAAACTTGTGACCAAAGCACCATTGCAATAGTAATAATGTGACATAAGCATCATAGACACAGTGAAAGTGTGACAAAAGCACCATCAAAACAATGAAACGTGACCAACGCACCATAAACCCATTGAAAGGGTGATCAAAGCACCATTGAGACAGTGATGATGTGACATAAGGACCCCAAACATAGTGAAAGTGTGACCAAAGCACCATCGAAACAGTGATAATGTGACATAAGCACCATAGACACTATGAACTCAAGACAAAAGCACCATTGAAACACTGATACTGTGACCAAATTACCATAGGCAGAGTGAAAGTGTGACCAATGCACCATTAAATTAGTGATAATGTGACCTAAGTCCCATAGATGGAGTGAAACAGTGACCAAAGCACCATTGAAACAGTGATTATGTGACCGAAGCACCATATACACCATGAAATAGTGACCAATGCACAATTGAACCAGTGATAGGGTTACGAAAACATCATAGACACAGTGGAAGTGTGACCAAAGCACCATTGAAACAATGATAATGTGACCAAAGCACCATAGACACAGTGAAAGCAAGACCATAGCATCATTGAAGTAGTGATAATGTGAGATAAGCATCATGGACACAATGGTAGTTTGACCAAAATACCATTGAAACTGTGCTAATGTTACCAAAGAACAATGGACAGAGTGACACTGATTAAAGCACCATTGAAATAGTGGTAAGGTGACCAAAGCACCATAGATACAGGGAACGCATAACCAAAGCACCATTGGCAAAGTGCTAATGTGACAAAAGTACAATATATATATTGAAGGTGTGACCATCATTGAAACCGTGATGATGTGACCTTAGCACCAAAGACATTGTGAAAGTGTGACAAAGGCACCATTGAAACAATAAAGTGAGACCAATCTCCTTAGACACGGTGAAACACTTATCAAAGCACCATTGAAACAGTTTTAATGTGACCTAAACAATATGGACACATCAAATGTGTGACCAAATAACCATTGAAACGGTGATAATGTGACCAAGGCACCATAGACACAAAGAAAGTGTGACAAAAAAAGCATTGAAATAGTCAGAATGTAAGCAAAGCACCATAGACACTGTGAAAATGTGACCAAAGCACCATTAGACCAATAATAACGTGACACAAGCACCGTATATACAGTGTAAGTATGACCAAAAGTACCATTGAAACAGTGATAATGTGACCAAAGTACCATAGTTACCGTGGAAAAGTGACCAAAACACCATTGAAACAGTAATAATGTGACCTAAGCACCCCGGACATAGTGAAATTGTGACGAAAGCACTATTGAAGCAGCAATAATGTGACATGGGCACCATAGACACAGTGAAATTGTCACCAAACCACCATTAAAACAATGATTATGTGATGAAAGTATCATAGACATGGTGAAAGTGTGACCAAAGCACCATTGAAATAACGATGAATTGCTATAAGAACCATAGACGTAGTGAAAGTGTGACCAAAGCATGATTAAAAAGATTATAATGTGACGTAAGCACGAAAGACAGAGTCAAAGTGTGATTAAACCACCATTGAAACAGTAATAATGTGACATGGGCAGTATAGACACTGTGACCGTGTGACCAAAGCACAATTGAAATTGTGATAACATGACAACGCACCATAGACACAGTGAATAAATGACTTAAGGACCATTGAAACAGTGATAATGTCACCAAAGCATTATAGACACAGTGAAAGGATGACAAAAGCACATTTGAAACAGTGATAATGTGGCCCAAGCACCATAGACAAAGTAAACGGAAGACAAAAGCACCATTGAAAGAGTGACAGTGTGACACAAGCACCATAAACCCAATGAAAGTGTAACCAAATGACCATTCAAACAATGATAATGTGACCAAAGCACCATAGACACGGTGAACATATGACCACACTCCCATTGAAACAGTGATAATGTCACCTTAACACCATAGACACAGTAAACGTGTGGGCAAAGCACCATTGAAATAGTGATGATATGACATGAGATCCATACACAATGAAAGGTTGACCAAAGCACAATTAAAACAGTGGTTATGTGACCAAAGCACGATAGAGATAGTGAAAGTGTGATGTATGCACCATTGAAACAGTGATAATGTGACCTAAGCACCATACACACAATAAAAGTGTGACCAAA
This sequence comes from Penium margaritaceum, assembly GCA_023375785.1. Taxonomy (NCBI): domain Eukaryota; kingdom Viridiplantae; phylum Streptophyta; class Zygnematophyceae; order Desmidiales; family Peniaceae; genus Penium; species Penium margaritaceum. The sequence goes on from SZWC01004319.1 coordinate 26,295, forward strand.
CTACCATTGGAACAGTGATAATGTGACCTAAGCACCATAGATACGTTAAAAGCGTGACCAAAGGACCACTAGAACTGGAATAGTGTGACGTAAGTTCTATACACACAGTGAAAGTGTGACCAAAGCACCATTAAAACAATTAAATGTGACCAATGCACCATAAATGCATTAAAAGAGTGACCAAAGTACCATTGAGTCAGTGATAATGTGACATAAGGACCCCAGACATAATGAAAGTGTGACGAAAGCGCCATTTAAACAGTGATAATGTAACATAAGCACCATAGACACTATGAAAGTATGACCAAAGTACTATTGAAACAGTGATTTTTTGACCAAAGTACCATAGACACAGTGAACGTTTGACCAAAGCATCATTGAGTTAGTGACAATGTGACCTAAGCACCATAGATAGAGTGAAAAAGGTGACCAAAGCACCATGGAAACAGTAGTTATGTGACCTAAGAAAAAAAGAGACAGGGAATGTGTGACCAACGCACCATTAAAATAGTGATAATGTGACCTAAGCACCATAGACACCATGAAATAGTGACCAAAGCACAATTGAACCAGTGATAGTGTTAGGAAAACGTCACAGACACAGTGGAAGTGTGACCAAAGCACCATTGAAACAATGAAAATGTGACCAAAACACCATAGACACAGTGAAAGCAAGACCAAAGGATTATTGAAGTAGTGATAATGTGACCTAAGCATCATGGACACAGTATACGTTTGACCAAAATACCATTGAAACAGTGATAATGTGACCAAAGAACCATACACACAGTGAGAGTCATTAAAACACCATTGAAGTAGTGGTAATATGACCAAAGCACCGTAGAAACAGGGAAGGAATGACCAAAGCACCATTGTCACGGTGATAATGTGACCAAAGTACCATAAACATATTGAAAGTGTGACCAAAGTATCATTGAAAGAGTGATGATGTGACCTCAGCAACAAAGACATTGTGAACGTGTGACCAAAGCACCATTCAAACAGTGATAATGAGACCAAACTTCTTAGACAAAGTGAAACTATAATCAAAGAATAATTGAAACAGTTTTAATGTGACCTAAGCACCATGGTCACAGCGAATGTGTGACCAAAGAACCATTGAAACAGTGATAATATGACAAAGGCAACATATACATGGTGAAACTGTGACAACAAGTAGCATTGAAATAGTGATAATGTAAGCAACGCACCATAGACACAGTGAAAGTGTGACCAAAGCACCATTGAAACAGTTATAATGTGACCAAAGTACAATTCTTGCTATGGAATAGTGACAAAAAAAACACCATTCTTGCTATGGAATAGTAAAATAAAACAACAATCAGTATCTTGTAACTAAATGTTGATGTAAAATTACTCCTCGAGATGTCCCTTCAGAAACGATATTTCTCACCAGATTTGTCCGATGTTTAAAGAAACGCCTCGAAGATGATGGTATCATAACACAGTACACGAGTCGTGTACGTCACACTCCTCAAACATCATGTGGATGAATTCTGATGATGCCAAATAAATGGTATAGCACCACCTATGTGATATCGATGTGAAAAAGAAGTATCCAATATCCAATTTGTTGGAACAAAACCAGTCTCCGAGAGATATCATTATGACTACGGTATAATAAAACAATACTTCACTTACCCGAATGGTCATGGTGAAGCGAATTTAAGTCCCCTGGTTTTGGGGATGGTTCTATTGAAGAACATTACCAAATGCAAGTATAATACAAGTTTACAGGTCGCTGCCATGGGATGTACTATCATGGTTGTTTGTCGGGTGTCTTCCATGACGGCGATCCCCTCCAAAAGTGCCTTTGGTGAGGCATCTGGAAAACACTCTATTTAGTGGAATTACCAAATGCACACAGTAGAATATATGAACCAACACAGATTGATGCAACTTCGCAGACACAATCAATTGGCGGACTTCCAAATGAAACCCTTGAACGCAATGACATAAACCCATCAAGATTTTGGAACCGGTTGTTCCAGGATCACCGCATGTGATTCGTAAGTGTTTGATCACAGTCACATGGAATTGACACCCAAAAGGTGTTCTTTCAGCTTGTACCGTAATCGTTCTGATCATAGTACATCTTTTTGGTAAAACCCGTATGATGAACACTTGGTTTATGGATAGAAACTGTGGTCATTGAGATTGGTTGTCTCAGCTATGATAATTGAAAGCAGTGTGCGTTTGAATTGGATGTGAGCGGCAGCCTACGGTACCCATTTTAGACAGAAATGAGGGGGTGATGGTTGAGACCAAGATCATCCAAGTCAAAGCATTGCCATGTTCCGTGATGGAATTTGAAGGTAATTGCGCATGTCAAACGCCCAATGCCGCCTTTTCAAAATATGAGAGCAATATTTGCAAGGAAAAAAGGTGTGCTTAGCAACCATGTCTTTGGGCCTTGGTGCCTCCCAATCCTAAGATAAACCTAGCATGCGAGTTGCATGAGCTTAGTGGATTTTGGTTGAGTTCATCCAACCAGTCCACAGGTGTTGAAAGAGGTGCAGTGGACCTACGCATGGTCATGAACATGTGGTTGCAACCCAAGAGGACTGATGTTTAGATATTGGGTTGCACATACTAACAATGTTGGGCGGAGGTACCACCTTGGCAACAACTTTCAGGAAAAGCATAAAAGCATGGACACGATGACACAATGCAGACGTCGCCTGTGGCACGGCTAGAAAGCTTTGGTGTGGTCCGATGGACGAGCGCTAGAGGCGACATGGCAGAAATCTTACTAGGCGCAGTGCAGAGGCACGAGCGCAGAGAGGTAACATGAGAAGTGGGAAAGCATGAGGATTGGAAGGATTGGAACAGGTGTTGACAGTGTCGAGGTGCAAGCCGGGAGGTTGCAGCACTGAGGCATGGGCGGAATGAGGACGAGGGCCACAGTGATCACACGCGGACCGATGACTAGAGGCAACGGCCAAGACCTTGATGTGGGCATGTGCGAAGATGGAGACGGGAAGCCGCAGTGTCCAAAGGCGGGCTGAAAAAGGAGCAAGGCCGCAGCGAGAAGGAGCAGGCTGATCAATGCACAAAAATGTTGGACGCAGTGCATAGCCCGGGCCTTGCAAGATGGTGCTAAAGAGAGAAACGGCAGCAATAAGGATGGAAGGCATTGTGCCATGACAGTGGGCCATTGGTCACAGTGAGAGTGGGAGCAGGGCCGAAGCCCGGGCCGAGAAGAATTGAGGGGACAAGCAACCGCAGGAAATGGCGGATCTGACTCAAGCCCGCCTTGAGGCCGGTATGTCCAAATTCACAGGGACAGGTTTTCCCTTGTGGAAATGGCAATTGGAGATTGTCATGAACGTGCGTGAGTACCTGGACATCCTAAAAGGGGCCGAGACAGCACCCACTGATGCAACGGTGACGACGTATGCGGCTGACCTTGCAGTATAGATGATGAATAACAGCATGGTTATTGCCATTCTTGTGACATTTATCGACAAGACTCAACACTCCCACATCACCGGATGCACGTTGGCTGCCAATGCCTACACAAAGCTCTCACGCATGCATCAATCAACCACCCTAGAAAACCAACTGTTCATCTTCCAAAGGTTGATGTCGATGAGGGTGAGCAAAGGATAATCGATACCCGCATTTTTGCAGTCATTCGTCAACGTGCAACAGGAGGTCCAGCAAATGGAATGTAATCTTAACTCCAACATGCGTGCCATGATCCTTCTAATGGTACTGGCGGAAAGCAAGGGATCCTTGATCACTGTTTTTTGGGCTTGGAAGGAGGCAGATCTGACGTGCGAGGCTGTTGCCGAACAGGTCCGCAACGAGTCCATGCGACGCAGTGGCAGTGAGGCAAACATCTCTGCCTATGCCTCTCGCTTCGGTGGACAAGGTGCAAGCTCCTGCTCCAGTCAATGTAACAGCGGAAGCGGTGGCGGTGGAGGGAAAGGCAATGGTGGCGGGAAGAGTTCCAAGAAGCCCGGCAACTGTCACCACTGTGGCAAGGCTCGGCACTAGGCTAGGGACTGCCATAGTCCCAAGAAAGAAGGCGGGAACAAAGGTGGAAAGGAGAAGGAGCTCACCAACATGATGGCTAAGGGGCTTTCCATGAAAGGCGCGGCAATCCTTTGGCCCGTGACACTTTCCCTTGACTCGGGCACCAACCACCACTCATCAAAAGAGAAGGGTGGATTTGTCTCCATGGCCGAATCCGTCATGTGCATCAAGTCTGCAAACGGCGGCGTTGTCCAAGCCATGGGTGAAGGGGACAAGGTGATCACCTTCAACGTGAACGGTGCCGAGAAGGCGGTCAATATTCAAAAGGTGGTGTACGTGCCCTCCTTCGCAGCCAACTTGTTGTTTGTCTCACAAATCACCGACAACAACATGACAGTGGTGTTCACCAACAAGGAAGCGGTGGCCCTAAAAAACGACAACATCCAGATTTTGTACTCCAAAGACAATATAATGCTTCAAGTTCCAAGAGTCGACAGCCTCTACATGCTTCAAACCAAAGTCACCAGGGCATCGGATGAGGGACTCACATGTGCCACCGAGACAGTGGCACCAGAGCCAAAGGATGCACCACCGGTGACCATTGCGACTACCACATGAACCAAGGACACTGATGCTAAGATGTGGCACCGGCAAATAGGCCATGTGGCCAACAGCACGCTGCAGAAGATGCAAGAGCAAGAGGTAGTCTGCGGAATGGAAGGGTGCACCATGAAGCATGGCAAAGGGTGTAGATTATGTGAACCATACCTCCAAGAGAAGGCAAAGAAGAAGCCGTCTGGGGGAGGAGGTCAACGAGCAGAGCATGTATTGGAGCTGATACACAGTGACGTGTGTGGACCCACATACTGTCTAACAGAGGAAGCAAGTACGTTCTGAACTTCATTGATGACCACAGCCACAAGTTGTGGATCTCCTTCCTCAAAACAAAGGGAGACGTCAAGGAGAAGATCCTCGAGTTTGTCGCCATGGTGGAGCAGCAAACGTCCAATAAAGTGAAGACGCTCTGAAGTGATAATGGGGGTGAGTACATTATCACTAATTCAATGGTGCTTTGGTCACATCTTCACTATGTGTATAGTGCTTAGGTTACATTGTCACTGTTTCAATGGTGCTTTGGTCACACTTTCACTGTGTCAATAGTTTTTAGGTCATATTATCACCATTTCAATGATATTTTGATCACAATTTCACTGTGTATCAGGTGCTTTGTTCACATTATCACTGTTTGAATGGCGCTTTGGTCACACATTCACTGTGTCTTTAGAGCTTAGGTCACGGTGTCAGTGTTTCGATGGTGCTCTGGTCACACTTTCATTGTGTCAATAGTGCTTAGGTCACACTTTCATTGTTCGAATGGTACTTTGGTCACACCTTCACTGTTTCTATAGTGCTTAGGTCACATTGTCACTGTTTGAATGGTGTTTTGGTCACACTTTCACTGTGACTATAGTTCGTATGTCACATTATCACTGTTTCAAGGGTACTTAGGTCAAAGTTTCATTGTGTCTGTAGTGCTGTGGTCACATCATCACTGTTTCAATGGTGCTTTGGTCATACTTTGTCAATATATACAGTGCTCAAGTCACATAATCACTTTTTCAATGGTGCTTTAATCACGCTTTCACTTTGTCCATAGTGCTCGTATCACATTATCACATTTTCAATGGTGTTTTGGTCAGAATTTCACTATGTCTTTTGTTCTAGGTCACATTATCACCGTTTCAATGGTGCTTTGGTCACACTTTCACTAGGTCTATAGTGCTTAGGTCATATTATCACTGTTTCAATGGCGCTTTGGTCACATATTTAATGTGTCTTTAGTGCTTATGTCACATCATTACTCTTTTAATGGTGCTTTGGTCAAACTTTCCTTCTGTCTATAGTGTGAATGTCACATTATCACTGTTTCAATGGTACTTTGGTCACACATTCAGTGTGTCTACAGTGCTTAGGTCACATTTTCACCGTTTCAATGGTGCTTTGGTCACACTTTCACTGTGTCTTTATTGCTGAGGTCATTTTATTACTATTTCAATGGTGCTTTGGTCATACTTTCACTGTGTCTAGTGTGCTTAGGTACCATGATCACTGTTTCAATGGTCCTTTGGTCACACTTCCACTGAGTCTATAGTCCGTAACTCACATAATCAATATTTCAATGATGCTTTGGTCACGTGATAAGTGTTTCAATGGTGCTTTGGTTACGTTATCACTATTGTGACGGTGCTTAGGTTGCACTTTCATTGTGTATATAGTATGTAGGTCACATTATCACTGTTTCAATGGTGCTTTGATCACACTTCCCTTGTGTTTATAGTGCTAAGGCCATATTATCACGGTTTAAGTGGTGCTTTGGTCACATTTTCACTGTGTCTATAGTGCTTAAGTCACATTATCAGTGTTTCAATGGTGCTTTGGTTACACGTTGACTGTGTCAATAATGCTTTTGACACGTGATAACTGTGTTAATGGTGCTTTGGTTACATTATGACTGTTTCAATGGTGGTTAGGTGTAAGCACTATAGACACAATAACGTTTGACCAAAACAGCATTGAAACATTAAAAATGTGAGCAAAGCATTATAGACACAGTCAAAGTATGACCAAAGCACTATTGAAACTGTCATCATGTGACCAAAGCACAATGTACATGGTGAAAGTGTGACCAAAGCACCATTCACCACATCACTGTGTAAATGGTGCTCATGTCACATTGTCATTGTTTCAATGGTGCTTTGGTCACACTTTCACTGTGCCTATGTTGCTTAAGTCACATTAGCACTTTTTCAATGGTGTGTTGTCACACTTCCATTGTGTGTATAATGCTTTGGTTACATTATCACTGTTTGGATGGTGCTTTGGTCACACTTTCATGGTGTCTACGGTGCTTAGGTCACATTATTAATGTTTCAATCTTTCGTTGGTCACACCTTCGCTGTTTCTATACTACTTTGGTCACATTATCACTGTCTCAATGGTGTTTTGGCAACAATCTTTCTGTTTCTATAGTGCTTTTGTCACAATATCACTCTTTCAATGGGTCTTTGGTAACAGTTTCATTGTGTGTGGGGTGCATATGTCACATATTCCTTTTTTTTATGGTGCTTTGGTCACACGCTCATTGTGTCTACGGTGCTTTTGGTTACATTATCAGTATATCAATGGTGCTTTGGTCACACTTTTACTCTTTCTATGCTAATCTGGTCACACAATCACTGTTTCAATGTTGCTTTGGTCACCCTTTTACTATGTCTATGTTTATTTGGTCATATTATCACTGTTTCAATGGTGCTTTGGTCAGACTTTCACCGTGTATATGGTACGTTCATCACATTATTACTGTTAAAATTGTACTTTGGTCACACTTTAATTGTGTCTTTGGTGCTGATGACACATATCAAATACTTCTATGGTGCTTTGGTCGCACTTTCACTCAATATACAGTGCTTAGGTGACATTATCACTGTTTCAATGGTGCTTTGGTCATGCTTTTATGTGCCTATGGTGCTTTCCACAATTTCAAGGGTTCTCTGGTCACACTTCCACTATCTCTATGTTACTTTGGTTACATTGTCACTGTTTCAACTGTGCATTGGTAAACCTTCCATTGTTTCTATGGTACTTAGGTCACATTGTCAATGTTTCAACGGTGCTTTGGTAACACTTTCACTATGTCTATGGTGCTTTTGTCATACTCTCATAGTGTCTATGGTCCTTTGGACACATTATCAATGTGTCAACGGTGCTTTGTTCACAATTTCAATGAGTATACAAGGCTTATGTCACCATATCACTGTTTCAATGGTGCTTTGGTCACACTTACACGGTGTCTGTGGTGTTTAGGTCACAATATCACTGCTTCAATGGTGTTATGGTCACACTCTCAATGTGTCTATTGTTTTAAGGTCACATTTTCACTGTTTGAATGGTGGTTTTGTTGTTCTTTCACTGTGTGTATGGTGGTTACGTCACATCATCACTCTTTCAATGGTGCTTTGGTCACACGTTCACAATGTCTATAGTGCTTAGGTCATGTTGTGACTGTTTCAATAGTTCCTTGGTCACACTTTCATTGTATCTATGGTGCTTAGGTCACATAATTATTGTTGAAATGGAACTCTGGTCACACATTTACTGTTTCTACGTTGCTTTGGTCACGTTATCACTGTTTCAATGGTGCTTTGGTCACACTTTCAATATGTCTATGGTGCTTGGATAACATTATTATGGTTTAAATGGTGTTCTTGTCACACTTTCGCTGTGTTTATGGTGTTTAGGTCCCCTTATCACTGTTGCAATGGAGCTTTGGTCACAAGTTCACTAATTCCACTGTGCTTATGTTACATTACCACTATTTTGATGGTGCTTTGGTCACACTTTCACTGTGTCTATGGTGCTTTGACCACATTGTCACTGTTCCAATGGTGCTTTGATCACAATTTCAATATGTCTATTGTGCTTTGATCACATTGTTACTGTTTTAATAGCGCTTTGGTCACACTTTAACTGTGTCTATGGTGTTTAGGTCACACTATCACTCTTTCAATGGTACTTTGGACATTGTGTCTATGTGACTTTGGTCACATTATGAACGTTAAAATGGTACTATGGTGACACTTTTACTGTGTCTATGGTACTATGGTACTTATGTCACATTCTTATTGTTTCAATGGTGTTTTTTCATACTTTCACTCTGTCTATGGTGCTTCGGTCAAATGAACAATGTTTCAATGGTGCTTTAGTGACACTTTCACTGTGTCTATGGTTTTTAGGTCACATTATCACTGTTTTAATGGTGCTTTGGTCACAGTTTCATTGTATCTATGGTGCTTATGTCACATTAACATTGTAAAAATGGAACTTTGGTTGCACGTTTGCTGTCTCTATGTTGCTTTGATCACATTATCACTGTTTCAATGGTGCTTTTGGTCACACTTTCACTAAATCTATGGTGCTTTGATCACATTATTATGGTTTCAGTGGTACATTGATCAAACATTCATTGTTTATTTGGTACTTTGGTCACATTATCACTATTTCAATGGTGCTTTTGTCACACGTTCATTATGTCTGTGGTGCTTAGGTCATATTACCACAAATTAACTGGTGATTTGGTCACATATTAACTGTGTCTATGGTACTTTGGTCACATTATCACTTTTTGGATGGTATTTTGGTCACACATTCGCTTTGTCTATGGTACTTTGCTCACATTATTGTTGTTTCAATGGTGCTTTGGTCATACTTTCACTGTGTAAGTGGTGCTTATATCACATTATCATTGTTTCAATGGTGCTTTGCTCATACTTCTATTGCGTATATGGTGCGTTGGTCACATTCGCACTATTTCAATGGTGCTCGGGTCACACTTTCACTCTGTCTATGGTGGTTTTTGTCATTTTTAGCACTATTTCAATGGTGCTTTCGTCACCATTTCACTGTGTGTGTGGTCCCCAGGTCACGTTATGACTGTTTTAATCGTGCTTTGGTCACACTTTCACTGTCTATGGTACTAAGGTCACATGCCCAGTGTTGCAATGGTGCTTTGGTAGTACTTTCACTGTCTCTACGATGCTTTGGTCATTGTATCTTTATTTCAATGGTTCTTTGATAGCACTTTCATTGTGTGTAGGGTGCTGAAGTCACATCATCACTGTTTCAATGGTGCTGTGGTCACATTTCTACTGTGTCTATGGTTCTTTGGTCACATTAGCACTGTTTCAATGGGACTTCTATCACACTTTCACCATGTCTATGGTGCTTAGGTCACATTATCCTTGTGTCCATGGTGCTTTGGACACACTTTCACTTTGCTTGTGGTGTGTAGGTCACATTACCACTATTTCGATGGTGCTTTGGTCACAATTTCATTGTGTCCATGGTGCTTACGTCACATTATACCAATTTCAATGGCTATGTGGTAACAGTTTCATTGTGTCTATAGTGCTTAGGTCACATTATCAGTGTTTCAATGGTGCTGTGGTCATAGTTTCAGTGTGTCTATAGTGCTTAGGTAACATTATCACTGGTTCAATGGTGATGTGGTCACACTTTCAATGTATCCATAGTGCTTAGGTCATGTTATCACTGTTTCTATGGTGTTTTGGTTACTCTTTTATGTGTGTATGGTGCTTTGGTCACGGTATCATAGCTTCAATGGGACTTTGGTGACACTTTCAAAGTGTCTATGGTGCTTAGATCACATAATCACCGTTTAAATGGTGCGTTGGTAACATTTTCACTTTGCCTATGGTGTTGTGGTCACACCATCAGTATTTCAATGATGCTTTGGTCACCTTCTTACTGTGTATATGGTGTTTTGGTCACATTACAACTATTTCAATGGTGCTTTGGTCACACCTTCACTGTGTCTATGCTGATTAGGTCATGTAATCATTGTTTCAATGGTGCTTGGGTCACACTTTCATGGTGTCTATGGTGCTTTGATCACACTATCACGGTTTCAATGGTACATTGGTCGTACGGTTACTATGTCTATGGTCCTTAGGTCACATAAACATTGTTCCAATGGTGCTTTGGTTGTACTTTCACAATGTATATGGTGCTCTGGTCACATTATCACTGTTTCAATGGTTTTTTGGTCATAGGTATAGTGTATCTATGGTGTTCATGTCACATTATCACTGTTTCAATGGTGTTTGAATCACACTTTAACTATGTACATGGTACATAGGTCATATTATTACTGTTGCAATAGTGCTCGGCTCACACATTCACTGTGTCCACGGTGCTTTGGTCATGTTATCACTATTTCAATGGTGTTTTTGTCACACTTTCACTTTGTCTATTGTGCTTTGGTCACATTATCACTATTTCAATGGTGCTTTGGTCACCCATTCACTATGTCTTTTGTTCCTTGGTCACAGTGTATCGTATTCAATGGTGCTTTGGTCACACGTTCACTATGTCTATGGTGCTTTGGTCACATTATCACTATATGAATGGTGCATTGGTCAAACGTTCACTGTGTCTATGGTATCTTGGTCACATTACCACTTTTTCAATTGTGCTTAAGTCACATTGTGGCTATGGTGCTTTGGTCACATTCTCACTGTTTCGATGTTGATTTGGTCACTTTCACTGTGTCTATGGTGCTTTGGTCACACTATCACTGTTTTAAAAGTGTTTTGTCACACTTTCACTGTGTCTATGGTGCTTTGGTCATATTGTCACTGTCTCAATGGTACTTTGGTCACACTTTCACTGTGTCCATAGTGCTGAGGTCACGTCATCACTGTTTCAATGGTATTTTGGTCACACTTTCACTCTTTCTATGGTGATTCGGTCACATCATAAGTGTTTCAATGGTGCTTTGGTCACACTTGTACTGTTCCTATGGTGCTTAGGTCACATTATCACTGTTTCAATGAAGCTTTCGTCACACATTCTCTGTATCTATGGTGTTTGGGTCATAAAATCACCGTTTCAATGGTGCTTTGGTTACAGTTTCACTGTGTCTATGGTGCTTAGGTCACATAAGCAATGTTTCAATGGTGCTTTGGTCACACTTTAAATGATTCTATGGTCCTTTGGTCACATTATCAATGTTTCAATGATGCTTTGGTCACACTTTCACTGTGTCTATGGTGCTTTGGTCACATTATCACAGTTCCAACGGTGTGTTGGTCACACGTTCATTGTGGCCATGGTGCTTATCTTACATTATAACTGTTTGAATGGTGATTTGGTCACATTTTCAGTGTGTCGCTGGTGCTTTGGTCACGTTATCACAATTTTGTTTGTGCTTTGGTCACACATTTACCGTGTCTATGGTACTTTGGTCACATTATCACTGTTTCAATTGTGCCTTGGTCACACTTTCACTATGTCTATAGTGCTTAGGTCACATCATCAATGTTTCAATGGTGCTTTGGTCACACGTTCATTTTGTTTATGGTGCTTTGCTTACATTATCATTGTCTCAATGGTGCTTTGGTTTCACTTTCACATTCTCTATGGTGCTTAGGCCACTATATCATAGTTTCTATTATGCTTTGGTCACACATTCACTGTTGCCATGGTGCTCATGTCACATTAGAACAGTTTCAATTGTGATATGGTCACACTTTCACTGTGTCTATGATGCTTTGGTCACATTATCACAATGTCACTGATGGTTTGGTCACACAAGTACGGTGTCTATGGTGCTTTGGTCACATTATCACCGTTTCAATGGTGCTTTGGTCATTCTTTCACTATGACTCTGGTCCTTAGGTTACATTATCACTGCTTCAATGGTTTGTTTTTCACACTTTCACTATATCTATGGTACATTGGCCACGTTATCACTATTTCAATGGTGCTTTGGTCACACGTTCACTATGACTATTGTGCTTTGGTCACAATATCACTGTTTCAATGATGCTTTGGTCACACGTTCACTCTGTCTATGGCGCTTTGGTCACATGAGCATTGTTCCAATGGTGCTTTGGCCACAATATCACGTTGTCTATGGTGCTTTAGTCACATTATCACTGTTTCAATGGGGTTTTGATCACACTATCATTGTGTGCATGGTGCCCATGTCACATTATCACTGTTTCAATGGTGCTTTGGTCACAATTTCACTGTGTCCATGGTGTTTGGATCACATTGTTACTACTTCAATGGTGCTTTTATCACACCCATGGTATTTACAGTGCTTAGGTCATGTTATCACCGATTCAAAGGTGTTTTGGTCACGTTTATGTGTATATCATGCTTTGGTCATTATAATTGTTTCAATGGTGCATTGGTGACACTTTAAGTCTTTCTATGAAACTTAGGTCATAACATCACTGTTTCAATGGTGCTTTTGTCACACCTTTACTGTGTCTATGGTGCTTTGGTCACATTATCACTGTTTCAATACTGCTTTGATCATAGGTTCTTTGTGTCTATGGTGCTTGGGTTATATTATCACTGTTTCAATGGTGCTTTGGTCACACTTTCATTGTGTCTATGGTGCTTAGGTCACATTATAGATGTTTTAATGGTACATTTGGTCACACTTTAAGTGTGTCTTCAGTGCTTAGGTCACATTATCATTGTTTAAATGGTCTTTTGGTTACACCTTTACTGTGTCTATGGTGCTTTGGTCCCATGATGAATGTTTCAATTGTGCTTTGGTCATACTTTCACTCTGTCTATGGTGCTTAGGTGGCATTATCACTATCTCAATGGTACTTTGGTCACATTTTCAGTGTGTGTATGGTTCTTTGGTCACATAGTCACTGTTTCAATGGTGCTTTGGTCACCCTTTCACAATGGCTATGGTACTTTGGTCACATTCTGATTGGTTCAATGGTGCTTTGGTCACAATTTAACTCTTTATATGGTGCTATGATCACATTATCACTATTTCAATGGTGCTTTGGTCACCCTTTCACAATGGCTATGGTACTTTGGTCACATTCTGATTGGTTCAATGGTGCTTTGGTCACAATTTAACTCTTTATATGGTGCTATGATCACATTATCACTATTTCAATGGTGCTTTGGTCACGCTTTTACTGTGTCTGTGTTGCTTTGGTCACATTATCACATTTTCAATGGTGCTTTGGTCACCCGTTTCTGGTGTCTATGGTGTTTTGGTCACATTATCAGTGTTCCAATGGTGCTTTGGTCACGCTTTTACTGTGTCTGTGTTGCTTTGGTCACATTATCACATTTTCAATGGTGCTTTGGTCACCCGTTTCTGGTGTCTATGGTGTTTTGGTCACATTATCAGTGTTCCAATGGTGCTTTGGTCACACTTTCCTTGTGTCTATGATGCTTTGGACACAAAACCCCTATCTCAATGGTGCTTTCATCACACTAATAGTGTCTATAGTGCTCGGGTCACATTATCAGTGTTTCAATCGTGCGTTGGTCACAAGATCACTGTGTTTATGGTGCTTAGGTCACATTATCACTGTTTAAATAATGCTTTGGCCAAATTCTTATGTTTACGGTGCTATGGGGACATTGTCATTGTTTCAATGGTTCTTTGGTCACACTTTCACTGTGTCTATAGTGCTAAGGTCATGTCATCACTGTTTCAATGGTGCTTTGGTCAAACTTTCACTATGTCTATGACGCTTTGTTCAGATAATCCGTGTTCCAATGGTGTTTTGGTCATATTTTTTCCCTGTCTACGGTGTTTAGGTCACATTATCACTACTTCAATAGTGATTTGGTCACACTTTCACTATATCTTCGGTAGTTATGTCGCATTATCACCGTTTCAATGGTGGATTGGTCACACGTTTATGTGCATATGGTACTTTGGTCACACTATCACTGTTTCAATGATGCTTTGCTCACACCTTTACCGTGTCTATGGTGCTTTGGTCACATGTTCACCATGTCTATGGTACTTAAGTCATATTATCACTCTATCAATGTTACTTTTGTCACACGTTCACTGTGCCCATGGTGCTTAGGTGACATTATCACTGTTTTAATAGTGTTTCAGTCACACTCTCACTGTTTCTGTAGTGCTTAGGTTACATTATCACTGGTTCAATGGCGTTTGGTCACATTATCAATGTGCCTATGGTGCTTGCATCATATTATCACTATCCCAGTGGTGCTTTGGTCACACGTTTACTGTGTCTATGGTTCTTTGGTCCTATTGTCACTGTTTGAATGGTGGTCTAGTGACACTTTCACTCTGTATACAGTGCTTAGGTCATGTCATCATTATTTCAATGGTGCTTTGGTCACAATTTCATGTTGACATGGTGCTTGGTCACATTATCACTTTTTCAATGGTGTTATTGTCACTCTTTTAGTGTGTCTATGTGTCTTTGGTCACATTATCACTGTTTCGATGGTGCTTTGGTCACAATTCTATATGTCTATGGTGCTTTGCTCACATTATCATTTTTCAATGCTACTTTTGTCACACTTTCACTATGAATCTGACGCTTAGATCACACTATCACTGATTCAATGGTAATTTGGACACACCTTCACTGTGTCCATGGTGCTTAGGTCACATTCTCACTATTTTAATGCTGCTTTTGTCACGCTTTCACTCTGTCTATGGTGCTTAGGTTACATTATCACTGTTTCAATGGTGCTTAGGTCACAGTCTCACTTTTAGTATGGTGCTTGGGTCATGTTATCAATGTTTGAATGGTCATTTGGTCACACATTCACTGTGTTTATGGTGCTTTTGGATACATTTATGCTATTTCTATGGTGATTTGGTCACACTTCTAGTGTGTCCATTGTGTTTAGCTCACATTGTCACTGTTTCTATGATGCTTTGGTCTTGATTCACTGTGTTCATGGTGCTTTGGTCACGTTATCACTGTTTCAATGGTGCTTTGTTCACACTTTCACTGTGCATATAGCGGTTTGGTCACATAATAACTGTTTCAATGGTCCTTTGGTCACACTTTTACTGTGTGTGTGATGCTTTTGTAACATTATCATTGCTTCAATTATGCTTTGGTCATACTTTCATTGTGTCTATGGTGCTTAGGTCACATCATCACTGTTTCAATGGTGCTTTGGTCACACGTTTATTGTGTCTATAGTACTTATATCACATTATAACTGTTTCAATGGTGCTTTGGTCACCTGTTCACTTTTTATACGGTTCTTTGGTCGCATTATCACTGTTTCAATGGTGCTTTGGTCACAATTTCACTGTATCAGGGGTGCTGAGGTCACATTATCACTGTGTTCATGGTGATGTGGTCACACTTGCACCATGTCTATGGTGCTCGGGTCACATTATCACAGTTCCAATGGTGCTTTGCTCGCACTTTCATTGTGCCTGTGGTGCTTAGATTACATCATCACCTTTTCAATGGTGCGTTGGTCACACTTACACTTGGTCTATTGTGCTTAGGTCACAGGATCACTGTTTCAATGGTGCTTTGGTCAGACTTTCATTGTGTCTATGGTGCTTTGGTCACATTATCCCAACTTGTGAAGGTGCTCGGGTCACCCTTTCACTGTGTCTATAATGCTTTGGTGACATTATCATTGCTTCAATGGTGTTTTAGTCATTCCTTTACTTTCTCTACTGTGCTTTTGTCATATTTTCACAATTTCAATTGTGTTTTGTCACACGTTCATTTTGTCTATAGTGCTTAGGTCACTTTATCACTGTTTCAATGGTGGTTTAGTTACGCTTTAAACATGTCTTTGGTTCTTAGGTCACATTATCATTGTTTCAACAATGCTTTGGTCACACTCCCACTGGGCTATGGTACTTAGGTCACATTATCACTGTTTCAATGGTGCTTTTGTCACACTTTCACTGTGTCTATGGTGCTTAGGTCACATTGTCGTTGTTTCAATGGTCGTTTTGTCACTCTTCACCTGTGCCTATTGTACTTAGGTCACATTATCAATGTTTCAATGGTGCTTTGGTCACAATTCCACCATGTCCATGGTTCTTATGTCACATCATTCTCGTTTCAATGGTGCATTAACTGTGTCTCTGGTGCTTAGGTTACATTATCACTATTTCAATGGTGATTTGGTTACAATTGCACTATGTTTATGGTGCTTTGGTCCCATTATCATTGTGTCAATGGTGCTTAGGACATATTTCCACTGTGTCTATGGTGCTTAGGTCGCTTTATCATTGTTTTAATGGTGCTTTGGTCACACTTTCACTATGTGTAAGCTACTTGTGTCACATTACAATTGGTTCAATGGTGCAGTGTTTACACTTTCACTTTGTCCATGGTTCTTGGTTTACATTATCAATGTTTCAATGTTGCTTTGGTCCCACTTTTGTAGTGTCTATGGTGCTTAGGTCACATTATCACTGTTTCAATTGTGCCTTAGTCATTCGTTTACCGTGGTTGTGGTGCTTATATCACATTAACACTCTTGCAATGGTGCTTTGGTCACACTTTCACTGTGTCTGTGGAGCTTAGGTCACATTATCCAAGTTTCAATTGTGCTTTGGTCACGGTTCCACTTTGTCTATGGTGATTTGGCCACGTTATCACTGTTTCAACGGTGCTTTTGTCACACTTTCAATGTTTTTATGGTGCTTTGGTCTCATTATCACTGTTTCAATGGTGCTTTGGTCATACGTTCACTATGTCTATGGTGCTTTGGTCACATTATTAGTGTTTTAATGGTGCTTTGGTCACGCTTTCACCGTGTCTATGGTGCTTAGATCATAACATAACTGTTTCAACGGTGCTTTGGTAACACTTTTATGTCTCTATGGTACTTTGGTCACATTATCCCTGTTTCAATGGTGCTTAGGTCACACGTTTCATTGTTTCTATGATGCTTTGGTCACATTATCACTATTTCAATGGTGCTTTGGTCACACTTTCACTTTGTCTGTGGTACTTTAGTCTCATTATCAAAGTTTCAATAGCTATTGGATAAAAATTTCACTATGTTTACGGTTGTTTGATCACATTATCACTGGTTCAATGGTACTTTGGTCACATTTGCCCTGTGTTGATGATGCTTAGGTCAGATTATCACTTTTTCAATGGTGCTTTTGTCAAAAGTTCACTATGTCTGTGGTGCTTAGGTCACATTACTATTGTTTCAATGGTGCTATGGTCACACTTTAACTCTGTCTATGGTAATTATGTAACATTATCACTATATAAATGATGATTTGGTTGCACTTTCACTTTCTATATGGTGCTTTGATCCCATTACTATTGTTCCAATGGTTCTTAGGCCATTCGTTCACTCTGTCTATGGTGCTTAGGTCTATTTATTACTATTTCAATGGTGCTTTGGTCACACTTTCACAGTGTTTATGGTGCTTTTGTCACATTACCGTTGTTCCAATGGTGCTTTGGTCACAAATTCACTTTGTTTATGCTGCTTAGGACTCTTTTATCACTATTTCAATGGTGCATTGGTCACACTTCCACTTGGTCTATGATTCTTTGTTTACATTATCACTGCTTCAATGGTGCTTGTGTCACACTTTCACTGTGTCTATGGTGCGTTGGTCAAATTATTACTGTCTCACTTGTACTTTGGTTATTCATCCACTGTGTCTATGGTTCTTATCTCACATTATCACTGGCTTAAAGGTACTTTGGACTTACTTTCACCGTGTCTATGGTACTCTGGTCACATTATCTCAGTTTCAGTGTTGATTTGCACACACCTTCTTTGAATCTATAGTGATTTGGTCACATTGTCACAGTTTCAATGGTGCTTAGATCACACTTTCACTGTGCCCATGGTGTTTTTTTTCACATTATCATTATTTCAATTGTGCTTTGGCCACGCGTTAGTTGTGTCTATGGTTATCAAGTCATATATTCACTTTTGTAATGGTGTTGTGGTCACACGTTCACTGTGTCTATAGTGCTTAGGTCACAATATCGCTGTTTCAATGGTGCTTCGGTCACATTTTCAATGTGTGTGTGGTGCTTATTTCACATTATCACTTTTTCAAAGATGCTTTGTTCACACTTTCACTATTTCTATAGTGTTCAGGTCACATTGTCACTGTTTCAATGGTGCTTTGGTCACACTTTCTCTGTCTCTATGGTACTTTGGCCACACTATCACTCTTTAAATGATTATTTGGTCCAAATTTCACTGTCTATGGTGCTCAGGTGACATGACCACTGTTTCAATTGTGCCTTGGTCATTCCTTCACTGTCCAATGGTACTAAGGTCACATTATCACTGTTTCAATGGTGCGTTTGGTCACACACCTATGGTGTCTATGTTGCTTAAGTCATATTATCACTTTTTCAATGGTGCTTTGGTCATATTTTCACTGTGTCTATGGTGCTTATGTCTTTCTACCACTATTTTAATGGTGCTATGGTCACACCTTCACTGTGTCTAGGGTGCTTATGTCACATTATCACTGTATAATGGTGTTTTGGTCACACTTTCACTGTGTCTATGGTGCTTTGGTCACATTATCATAGTTTCAGTGGTGCTTCCGTCACATGTTCACGTGCCTATGGTGCTTTGGTCACATTATCATTAGTTCAATGGTGGTTTGGTCACACGTTTGCTGTGTCTATGGTGTTTAGGTCACATTATCACTGTTTCATTGGTGAGTTGGTCACATTTTTTATGGTGTTAAGGTCACGTTTTTACTGTTCCAATGGCGCTTTCATCGCACTTTACGTGTGTCTATGGTGTGTTGGTCACATTATCACTGTTTCAATGGTGCTTTGGTCACACGTTCACTTCTCGTATGGTGCTTAGGTCACATTGTCAATGTTTCAATGGTGCTTTGGTCACACTTTCATTGTTTCTATTGTGCTGAGGTCATAGTATAACTGTCTCACGAGTGCTTTGGTCACACTTTTATGTGTATACGGTGCTTTGGTCACATTATCACTATCTCAATGGTGGTTTGGTCATACTTTGACTCTGTCTATAGTGCTCAGGTCACATTATCACTGTGAATATGGTGTGGTGATCACACCTTCACAGTGTGAATGGTGTTTTGGTCACATGCTAAATGTTTCAATGGTATTTTGGTCACACTTCAACTGTGTATATGGTACTTTGGTCACATTATTAGCGTCTCAATGGTATCTTGGTCCCACGTTAACAGTGTCACATTATCACTACTTCAATGGTCCCTTTGTCACACTTTCACTATTTCTATAGTGCATAGGTCACATTATCAATGTTTCAATTATGCTTTGGTCACACCTTCACAATATCCGTGGTACGTTTGTCACATTATCACTGTTGTAATAGTGCGTTGGTCACACGTTCACTATGTTTATGATGTGTAAGTCACTTTATCACTGTTTCATTTGTGCCTTTGGTCGCACTTTTACTGTGGCTATGGTGTCTAAATCACATAATTGCTATTTCAGTTGTACTTTGGTAACAATTTCACTTTGTCTATGGTGCTTTGGTTATGTTATCACAGTTTAAATGGTGTTTTGGTCATACTTTCACTGTGTCTATGGTCCTTAGGGCACATTATCACTGTTTTAATGGTGTTTTGGTCACACATTCACTGTGTCTATTGTGCTTAGGTAATATTATCACTGTTTCAATGGTGCTTTGGTCACAGTTGTATGTGTCTATGATGATTTGGTCACAATATCACTATTGTAATGGTGTGATGGCCACATTTTCACTGTATGTATGGTGCTTTTGTCACATTACAATTGTTTCAATGGTGCTTTGGTAACACCTTCACTGTGTCTATGGTGCATAGGTGATATTATCACGGTCTCAATGGTGCTTTGGTCAATTATTTACTGTTTGAATGGTGCTTTGGTCACACTTTTATTATCGATGGTGCTTTGGTCACATCATCTCTATTTCAATCGTGCTTTGATCACACGTTTATTGTCGGTATGGTGGTTTGGTCACATTTTCACTGTTTCAATGGTTATTTAGTCATGCTTTGACTGTGTCCATGGTTATTTGGTAACACTCTCACTGTTTCAAATGTCATTGGTCACACTTTCACTCTTTCTGATGTGCTTTGTTCATGTTATCACTGTTTTAATTGTCCTTTGGCAACACGTTCACTGTGTCTATGGTTCTTAGGTTACATCTTCACTGTTTTGATGGGGCTTTAGTCACATGTTTACCGTGTCTATGGTGCTCTAGTCATACTATCATTGTTTTAATGGTACTTTGGTCACACTTTCACTGTGTATATAGTGGTGATGTCATACCATCGCTGTTTCAATGGTACTTTGGTCACACTTTCATTGTGTCTTGTGCTTTGGTCACATTATCACTATTTTAATGGTGCTTTGGTCACAATTTCATTGTGTGTATGGTGCTTTGGTCACAATATGACTGTTTCAACTCTGCTTTAGTCACACCTTCAATATGTCTACGGTGATTTTGTCACATTATCATTGTTTCAATGGTACTTTGGTCATACCTTCACTGTGTCTATGGTACTTAGGTCAAACTAGCATTGCTTCAATGGTGCATTGGTCACACGTTCAGTATCTTTGTGGTGGTTTGGTGACATCATCACTATTTTAAAGATGTTTTTGTCAAACGTTTACTATTTTATATAGATCTTATGTCAGATTATCACTGTTTGAATGGTGCTTTGGTCACACTTTCACTTTGTCTAAAGTACTTGGGTCACATTATCATTGTTTCAATGGTGCTTTGGCCGCGCGTGTAAGGTGTCTATGGTGCTTAGGTCACATTATCACTGTCTCAATGGTGCTTTGGTCACACTTTCAGCGTGTCTATAGTGCTTAGATCCCATCATCACTGTTTGCATGCTGCTTTGGCCATCTTTTCACTTTGTCTATGGTACTCTTGTCACATTCTCAATGTTTCAATGGTGCTTTGGTTACACTTTCACTCTTTTTGTGGTGCTTATGTCACATTATCACTGTTTCAATGGTGCTTTGGTCACGCTTCTGTTGTGTCTATGGTGCTTTGGTCATATCCTCATTGTTTGAACAGTAAATTGGTCACACGTTTATTCTGTCTATCGTGATTTGGTCACATTATCAGTGTTCCAAGGTTACTTTTGTCACAATTTCACTCTGTTTATGGTGGTTTAGTTACATTTTCAGTATTTCAATACTGCTTTGGTCACACGTTTCCCGTTTCTATGGTGCTTTGGTCATATTATCACTTTTTCTATGGTGCTTCAGTCACACTTTCATTGTGTCTATAGGGCTTGGATCACATTTTCAATAATTTAATGGTGTCTTGGTCACACGTTTACTGTGCTTATAGTGTTGATGTCACATTATCACCGTTTCCATTGTGCTTTGGTCACTCTTTCACTGTGTCTATGGTGCTTACGTCACATTATCGCGGTCACAATGGTGCTTTGTTCATGCGCTCACTCTGTTTATGGTGCTTTGGTCACATTATAGCTGTTTCAATGGTTTCCTGGTCACACGTTCACTGTGTCTATGCTGCTTTGGTCATGTAATCAGTGCTTTAATGGTGATTTGGTCATACTTCCACTGTGTCTTCAGTGCGTATGTGACGTCATCACTCTTCCAATGGAGCTTTGGTCACATTTTCACTGTGTCTATGGTGATTTGGTAACACTACCAATGTATTAATGGTGCTTTGGTCACACTTTCCCTGTGTCTATGGTGCTTAGGCCACACTATCATGATTTCAATGGTGCATTGGTCAAAATTTCACTTTGTCTATTCTGCTTAGGTCACAATATCATTGTTTCAATGGTGCTTTGGTCACACTTCCATAATTTGGTTTTTTACTTTGGTCACAGTATAACTGTTTCCATAGTACTTTGGTCACCCTTTCATAGTGTCTTTGGTGCTTTGGTTACATTTTCACTATTTCAATGGTGCTTTGGTCATACATTTACCATGTCTATGGTGCTTTGGTCAAATTATCGCTGTTTCAATGGTGCTTTGGTCACCTTTTCACTGTGTCAATAGTGCTTAGGTCACATTATCACTTGTTCAATGGTGTTTTGGTAAAACATTCACTATGTCTATAGTGCTTAGGTTACATTGTCACTGTTTCAATGGTCTCCAGGTCATCCTTTCACTGTGTCTATGGTGCTTTGGTCACATTATCACTGTTTCAATGGTGCATTGGTTACAATTTCATTGTGTCTATGGTGCTTTGGTCATTATATGACCGTTTCAATGGTGCTTTGGTCACACTTTTCTGTTTCCATGGTGCTTTCCTCACATTATCATTGTTTCAACGGTGCTTTTGTCACACTTTCACTGTGTAACTGGTACTTAGGTCATATTGTCATTGTTTCAATGGTGCTTTGGTCATACCTTGGCTGTGTATATGGTGCTTGGGTCACATAATTACTGTCTCAATGGTGCTTTGCTCATACGTTCACATTGCTGTGGTTTTTTTGTCATGTTAGCACTGTTTCAATGGTGCATTGGTCACACTTTCATTGTTTATATGGTGCTTTGGTCGCATTATCACTGTTCCACTGGTACTTTGGTCACATTATCACAGTTTCAATGGTGCTTTGGTCATGTTTTTACTGTGTCTATAGTGCACAGGTCATGTTATCACCCTTTTAATGGTGCTTCGCTCACACGTTTCCTGTGTCTACGGTGCTTAGGTCACATTATCACTGTTTCAGTGGTGCCTTGGTCATACTTTCAGTGTGTATATGGTGGTATGGTAACATTATCACTGTTTCAATGGTGCTTTGGTCACATTCTCACCATTAGAATGGTGGTTTGGTCAAGATTTCACTCTGTCTATCATGCTTAGGTAGCATCATCATTAGTTCAACGGTGCTTTTATCACACTTTCACTCTTCCTATGGTCCCTTCATCACGTTACCACTATTTGAATGGTGCTTTGGTCACACGTTCACTGTGTATATGGTGCTATTGGTTACATTATTGATGTTTCAATGGTACTGTGGTCAAACATTCTCGGTGTATAAGGTGTTTGGTCACATCTCTGCTTCAATGGTGCGTTGGTCAAAGTTTAGCTGTGTCTATGGTGCTTATGTCACATTACGACTGTTTCAATGGTGCTTTGGTCATACTTTGAATGTGTCTATTGAGTGTTGGTCACATTATCACTGTTTCAATGGTACTTTGGTCACATCTTCTCTATATACATAGTGCATAGGTCACCTTATCACTATTTCAATGGTGCTTTGGTCACACTTTCACTGTTTCTATAGTTCTTAGGTCATATTATCACTGTTTTAATGGTGCTTTGGTCACACTTTCACTAATTCTATAGTGCTTATGTCATATTATCAATGTTACAATGGTGATTTGCTCATATTCTTACTGTGTCTATGGTACTTTGGTTACATTATCTCCCTTTCAATAATGCTTTACTCACACCGTTACTATGTGTATGGTGCTTAAGTCATATTATCACTGTTGTAATGGTCTTTTGGTCACACTTTCACAGTATACAGTGCTTAGGTAAAAGAATCACCAGTTCCATGGTGCACTGGTCAAATTGTTATGTTTCCATGGTCCTTTAGTTACACTATAAAATTTTCAATGGTGCTTTGGTCACACGTTCATTGTGCCTATGATCCTTTGGTTACATTGTCACTACCTTAATTGTGCTTTGGTCAAACTTTCAGTGTGTCTATGGTGCTTTTGTCACATTATTGCTGTTTCAATGGTACTTTGGTCAAACGTTCATTGTGTCTTATGTACGTTGGTCACATTATCACTGTTTCAATTGTGCTTTGGTCACACTTTCACTGTGTCTATGACCCTAATGTCACAATATCGCTGTCTCAGTGGTGCTTTGGTGATACATTCACTCTGTCTATGGTGGTTATGTCATATCATCACTGTTTCAATGGTACTTTTGTCACACATTTACTGTTTCTATAGAAGTGAGGTCACATTATCACTGCATGAGTGGTGCTTTGGTCACAATTTCACTGTGTCTATGGTACTTTGGTCATGTTGTCACTGTTTCAATGATGATTTGGTCACACGGTTCCCGTGTCTATGGTGTTTAGGTCACGTTGTGACTATTTCAATGGTGCTTTGGTCACACTTTCACTGCGTCTATGATACGTCGGTCGTATTGTCACTGTTTCCATGGTACTTTAGTCACAATTGCATTGTTTCTATGGTGCTTTTGTCACACTTTAGAGGTGTCTATAGTCTTTAGTCACATTGTCACTATTCGAATGGTACTTTGGTCACACTTCCACCATGTCTATGGTGCTTAAGTTACATGATCATTGTTCCAATGGTGCTTTGGTCACACTCTCACTGCGTCTATGGTGCGTTGGTCACATTATTGCTATTTCAATGGTTTTTTGGTCATACGTTCACTGTGTATACTGTGCTTTGGTCACATTTTCACCTCTTTAGTGGGTATTTGGTCACTGTTCTACTGTCTATATGTTGCTTCAACACATTTTTATGCTTTAATGGTACTTTGGTCAAGTGTTGACCATGTAGATGGTGCTTAGGTCACTTATCACTGCTTCAATGGAGCTTTGGTCGCACTTCCATTGTGTCTATTGTGCTTATGTCATATTGTCACTTTTCTAATGGTGCTTTGGTCACACGTTCACTGTGTTTGTGGTGCTTTTGTTACATCATCACTATTCTAATGGCGCTCTAGTTACACTCTAAATGTGTTTATTGTGTTTAGGTTACATTATCATTGTTTTAATGGTGCTTTGGTCACACTTTCACGGTTTGTATGGTGCTTTGGTCACATTATCACTCTGTCAGTGGTGTTTTGTTCATAAGTGTACTGTGTCTATGGTGCTTAGGTCACATAAACATAGTTTCAATGGTGCTTTGGTCACACTTTCACTACGTCTATGGTGCATTGGTCCCATTATCACTATTTTAATGGGGCTTTGGTCACACGTTAACTCTGTCTATGGTGCTTCGGATACATTTTCACCGTTTCAATTGTGCTTTGGTCACACGTTTACTATGTCTATGGTGCTTTGGTCACATTATCGCAGTTTCAATGTTCCTTTGGTCATGTTTTCAATGTGTCTATGATGCTTTGGTCACATTATCAATGTGTTATGGTGACTTGGTCACAATTTCAATTTTTCTACGGTGCATTGGTCACATTATCACCGTTTCAATAGTGTTTAGCTCACATATTTACTGTTTCTAAGGTGATTTGGTCACATTATCACAGTTTTAGTGATGCTTTGGTTACACTTTCAATATGTCTATGGTGCTTAGGTTACATTATCACTGTTTCAATGTTGCCTTGGTCCACTTTCACTATGTCTATAGTGCTTCCGCCACATTATCACAGTTTCAATGGTGCTTTGGTTATACGTTCACTATGTCGATGGAATAAGGTCACATTGTTACTATTTCAATGGTGATTTGGTTACATTTTCAATGTGTCTACGATGTTTTGGTCACATTATCACCGCTTTAATGGTGCTTTGGTCACACTTTTATACATTGATGGTGCTTTAGTTATATTATCACTTCTTCAATGGTGCTTTGGTCACAGCTTCATTGTGTCTATGGTGCTTTGGTCACTTATAAATTCTTTCATGGTGCGTTGGTCATGTATTAACAGTGTCTATGGTGCTTAGGTTACATTATCTCCATTTCAATGGCGCTTTGGTCAAACGTTCACTGTGTCTGTCCTGCTTAGATCACATTATCACTATTTCAACAGTACGTTGGTCACACTTTCACTGTGCCCATTGTCCTTTGGGCACGTGATCGCTATGTTGATGGTGCTTTGGTCACACGTTCACTATGTTTCTGGTGGTTTGGTCACATTATCACCGTTTCAAGTGTCTCTTGGTCATGCTTTCACTGTGTCTATGGTGCTTCGGTCACATTTTCACAGTTTTAATGGTACTTTGGTGACACCTTCCCTCTGACTATGGTTCTTACGTTACATTAACACAGTTTCAATGGTGCTTTGGTCACACTTTCATTCTGTCTATGGTGCTTAGGTCACAAGATCACTGTTTCAATGGTGCTTTGGTCACACTTTTCTGTTTCCATGGTATTTTGCTCGCATTATCACTATTTCAATGGTGCCTTTGTCACACTCCCACTGTTTTAATAGTGCTTACGTCACATTGTCACTATTTCAATGGTGCTTTCGTCATACGTTCGATGTGTACATGATGCTTGGGTCACATCATCACTGTAATAGTACTTTGGTCATACTTCACATTGTCGTGGTGCTTTGGTTACATGAGCACTGTTTCAATGGTGCATTGGTCACACGTTCACTGTTTACATTGTGCTTTTGTCACATTCTTCCTGTTCCACTTGTACTTTGTCACAACATCATAGTTTCAATGGTGCTTTGGTCAGACTTACACTGTGTCTATAGTGTTCAAGTCATATCATCACTGTTTGAATGGTGTGTTGGTCACACTTTTGCTATGTATACGGTACTTAGTTCATCTTATCACCGTTCAATGATGCTTTGGTCACACTTTCACTGTGTCTATGGTGGTGTGGTAACGTTATCACGTTTTCAATGATGCTTTGGTCACACTTCCACTGTTTCAATAGTTCTTACATCATGTTGTCGCTGTCTGACTCGTTATTTGGTCATACTTGTACCGTGTCTATGGTATTTTGGTCACATTACCACTCTTTCAATGGTGCTTTCGTCACACTGGCATTGTTTCCTATGGTACTTGGGTCACATTATCACTGTTTTAAGGGTGCTTTGGTCACACTTTCACTGTGTCTTAACGCCAAGGTCACATTGTCACAGTTTCAATGGTCCGTTGGTCACATCTTTAATGTGTATATGGTGATTTGGTCACTTATTTTGATTTTTATGGTGCTTTGGTCACACATTATGCATGTCGATGGTACTTCGGTCACATAATCACTATTTCAATTTTGCTTTGGTCAAGCTTTCACTATGTCTATCATGCTTATGTAACATTATCATTATGTCAATGGTGCTTTGGTCATACTTTCACTCTGCCTAAGGTCCCTTGGTCACATTACCGCTGTTTCAATGGTGCATTGGTCACACTTTCACTGTGTCTATGGTGCTTTTGGTCACATTATCGATGTTCCAATGGTACTATGGTCAAACATTCACTGTGTATAAGGTGCTTTGGTCATATCTCTGTTTCAATGGTGCTTTGGTCACACTTTAACTTTGTATATGGTGCTTATGTCCCATTATGACTGTTTGAATGGTGCTTTGATCATACTTTCACAGTGTCTATGGACCTCTGGTCACATTATCACTGATTCAATGGTACTCTGGTCACATTTTTCTCCGTGTCCATAGTGTGTAGGTCACGTTATCACCGTTTCAATGGTGCTTTGCTTACACTTTCACTATTTCTATAGTTATTGGGTCATGCTATCGCTGTTTTCATGGTGGTTTGGTTACAATTTCTTTAATTCTATAGTGCTTAGATCACAGTGTCAATGATGATTTTGGTCACACTTTCACTTTCTATGGTGCTTTGGTCACATTATCAATGTTTCAGTGGTACTTTGGTCACGCTTTCACGATTTTGATGGTGCGTAGGTCACATTATCAGTGTTTGCATGGTACTTCGGTCACACCTTCACAAAGTCTATATTTCTTAGGTCACATTATCACTGTTTCAATGGTGCTTTGTTCACACTTTCATTGTGTCAATGGTGCTTTGGTCACATTGCCACTGTTTCAATGGTACTTTGGTCATGCTTTCACTGTGTCTACGGTGCTTTTGTCATGTTATCACTGTATATACGGTGCCTTGTTCACAAGTTTACTTTGTATATGGTGCTTTGCTCACATTATCACCATTTCAATGGTGCTTTGGTCACGCATTCAGTAAGTACATGGCACTTTGGTCACAATATCATTGTTTTAATGGTGATTTGGTCTCACTTTCATTGTGTCTATGGTGCTTAGGTCCTGTTCTTGTTGTTTCAATGGTGCTATGGTCACACTTTTCTATGTCCATGGTATTTAGGTCACATTAATACTGTTTGAATGGTGCTTTGGTCCCACCTCTACTATGTCTATGGTGCTATGGTCACACTATCACTGTTTGAATGGTGCTTTGGTTACACTTTCACAGTAAATTTGGTGCTTATGTCACATTATGTCTGTTTCAATGGTGCTTTGGACAAGGTTTCACTGTGTCCATGGTGCTTTGGTTACATTATCACTGTTTCAATGGTACTTTGGTAACGCTTTCACTGTGTCTTCAATGCTGTGGTCACAATATCACTGTTTCCATCGGTCACAAGTTCACTTTGTCTTTGGTTCTTTGGTTACATTATCATTGTGTCAATGGTGTTTTGCTCACACTTTCGCCATGTCTATGGTGCCTTGGTTACATTATCATTGTTTCAATGATACTTTGATCACACTTTCACTGTGTTTATGGTGCTTTGGTGCTTTTCTCACTGTTTCAATGGTGCTTTGGTCACAATTTCATCCTATCTATGGTGCTTTGGTCCTACTGTCACTGTTTCAATGGTGCTTTGGTCATACTCTCAATGTGTCCATAGTGCTTTGGTCACATTGTCACTGTTTCAACAGTGTTTTGGTCACACGTCCATTGTGTCCTTACTGCTTAGGTTACGTTATCATCGTTTCAATGGTAGTTTGGTCACACTTTTTCTGTACCTATGGTGCTTGGGTCGCATTATCACCGTTGAAATGGTACTTTGGTCACACATACATTGTGTCTATGGTGCCGTTGTCACAATATCACAGTTTCAATGGTGATTCGGTCACACTTTCACTATTTCTATCGTTCTTAGGTCATGTTATCACTATTTCAATGGTACTTTGGTCACACTTTCACCGTGTCCATAGTACTTTGGTCACATTATCAATGTTCCAATGGTCTTTTGGTTACACATTTGTGTTTTCATGGTACTTTGGCTACGTTTTCAGTGTTTCAATCGTGCATTGGTCATACTTTCAACGTGTCTCTGACGCTTAGGTCTTATTTTCACTGTTTCAATGGTGCTTTGGTCACACATTCACCGTGTCTCTGGTGCTTTGGTCACTTATCAATGTTTTAGCAATGGTTTGGTCACACTTTCATTGTGTCTATGGTACTTATATCACGTTATTACTGTTTCAATGGTGCGATGGTCACACTTTAACAGTGTCTATGTTGCTTAGGTTGCATTATCATTGTTTCAATGGTACTTTGGTCACACGTTTTTGTGTCTATGGTGCTTTGGTCACGGTTTCACTGTTTCAATGGTGCTTTGGTCACACTTTCACTGTGTCTATGGTGCTTAGGTCACATTAACACCTTTTTCAATGGTGTTAGGTCACATTATCACCTTTTTAATGGTGTTTTGGTCAAATTATCACTGTTGTAATGGTACTTTGGTCTATGCTATTTTACTGATATTATCACTGTTCCAACGGTGCCTTGGTCGCATTTTCACCGTTTCTATAGTGCTTAGGTCATACTATCATTGTTTCAATGGTATTTTTGTCCCAATTCTACTCTGTCTGTGGTGCTATTGTCACATCATCACTTTTGCAATGGTGCTTTGGTCACACTGTCACTGTGTCTACAATGATTTGGTCACATTATCACTGTTGTAATGGTGCTTTGGTCCCACTTTTACTTTGGATATGGTACGTAGTTGACATCATCACTGTTTCAATGGTGCTTTGGTCACACGCTCATGTATGTATGGTGCTTTAGTTACATTATCACTTTTTCAATGGTGCTTTGGTCACACTTTAACTCTGTCTATGATGCTCAGATCACATTTTTACTACGTCAATGGTACATTGGTCACACCTTCAATGTGTATATGGTGCTTTGGTCACTTATCGCATATTTAATTGTGTTTTGGTCATGTATTCACCGTGTCTATGGTGATTAGGCCACATTATCACTATATCAATGGTGCTTTGGTCAAACGTTCACAATGTCTGTCGTGCTTAGGTCACATTATCACTATTTCAACGGTGCTTTTGTCACACTTTCACCCTGTCTATTGTCCTTTGGGCACATGATCACTGTTTTGATGGTATGTTTGTTGCACTTTCACTGTGTTCTTGGTATCTTGGTCACGTTATCATTGTTTCAATGGTCTTCTAGTCATCCTTTGACTGTGTTTATGGTGCTTTGGTCACATTTTCACTGTTTTCATGATACTTTGGTCACACCTTCACTCTGGCTATGGTGCTTACATCACATTATCATTGTTTTAATGGTGCTTTGGTTATACTTTCGCCGTGTCTATGGTGCTTAGATCACAATAAAACTGTTTCAATGGTGCTTTGGTCACGCTTTTCTTCTTCCATGGTACTTTCCTCACATTATCATTGTTTCAATGGTGCTTTTGATACACTTTCATTGTGTAACTGGTACTTAGGTCACATTGTCACTGTTTCAATGGTGCGTTGGTCATACCTTCGCTGTATATATGTAGCTTGGGTCACATCATCACTTTCTCAATGGTGCTTTGGTCATAGGTTCACATTGACGTGGTGCTTTGGTCACATTAGCACTGTTTCAATGGTGCATTGGTCACACTTTCACTGTTTCTATGGTCCATTGGTCACATTCTCACTGTTCTACTGGTACGTTGGTCACATTATCACAGTTTCAATTGTGCTTTGCTCAGACTTTCACTGTGTCTTTAGTGCTCGGGTCATATTATCACTGCTTCAATGGTGCTTTCGTCACAATTTTGCTGTGTCTACGGTGCTTAGGTCACATTATCACTGTTTCAATGATACTATGGTCACACTTTCACTGTTTCTCTGGAGGTGTGGTAAAAGTATCACTGTTCAATGGTGCTATGGTCACACTTCCACTGTTTCAATAGTTCTTAGTCATATTATCATTGTTACAATGGTGATTTGGTCATACGTATACCGTGTCCACGGTGTTTTGGTCACATTACCACTCTTTCAATGGTGCTTTGGTCTAACTAGCATTGTGTCTATGGTGCTTTGGTCACATTATCACTGTTTTAGTTTTACTTTGGTCACACTGTAACTGTGTCTACGGTGATTAGGTGACATCATCATTGGTTTAATGGTGCTTTGGTCACACTTTTATGTGTCTCTGGTGCTTTGGTTACATTATAACCTTTTCAATGGTGCTTTGGTCACACTTTCATTGTGTGTTAACGCTAATGTCACATTGTCACAGTTTCAATGGTCCTTCGGCCACATATTCAATCTGTCTATGGTGCTTTGGTTATTACTGTTTTTATGGTGCTCTGGTCTTACATTCACTGTGTATATCGTGCTTAGGTCACATAATCACTGTTTAAATGGTGCTTTGGTCTAGCTTGCACTATGTCTCTCATGCTTGGCCAACATCATGATTATTTCAATTGTGCTTTGGGCACACTTTGACGCTGCCTATGGTCCCTTGGTCACATTACCACTATTTCAACGGTGCTTTGGTCACACTTTCACTGTGTCTATGGTGCTGTTGGTCACATTATCAATGTTTCACTGGTACCGTGGTCAAACATTCACCGTGTATACAGTGCTTTGGTCACATCTCTGCTTCAATGGTGCTTTGGTCACACTTTAACTGTGTTTATGGTGCTTATGTCACGTTATGACTGTTTCAATGGTGCTTTGGTCATACTTTCAATGTGCCTATGGAGCTTTGGTCACATTATCACTGTTTCAATGGTACTTTGGTCAAGTTTTCTGTGTCCATAGTGCGTAGGTCACCTTATCACTGTTTCAATGGTGCTTTGGTTACATTATTGCTGGTTCAATGGTGGTTTCGTCAAGCTTTCACTGTGTATATGGTGCTTTCGTCACATTATCACAGTTTCAATTGTTATTTGGTCACACGTTTACTGTCTCTATATGGTGCTCTGTATATGGTGCTTCAATCACACTTTCACAGCTTTAATGATTCTGTGGTCAGGCGATCACTGTGTATATGGTGCTTAGGTCACTTCTCACTGTTTCAATGGTGCTTTGGTTGCACTTTCATTGTTTCTATGGTGCGTAGGTCATATTGTCACGTTTCTAATGGTGCTTTGGTCACAATTTCATTGTGTTTTCGGTGCTTTTGTTACATCATCACTGTTCGAATGGCGCTTTGGTTACACTTTAATTGTGTCTATGGTGTTTAGGTTACATCATCGTTGTTTTTATGGTGCGTTGGTCATACTTTCACAGTGTTTAGGGTGTTTTGGTCACGTTATCACTCTGTCAGTGGTCTTTTGTTAAACGTTTATTGTGTCTATGGTGCATAGGTCACATAAACATCGTTCCAATGGTGCTTTGGTCACACTTTCGCTGCTTCTATGGTGCATTTGTCAAATTATTGCTATTTACATGGTGCTTTGGTCACATATTCAGTGTGTCTATGGTGCTTTGGATACATTTTCACTGTTTCAATTATGCTTTGGTCACACGTTTACTATGTTTATGGTGCTTTGGTCACATTATCACTGTTTCAATGGCGCTTTGGTGTCAGGGTCACATTATCACTGTTTCAACACTGTTTAGCTCACACATTTACTGTGTCTATGGTGCTTTGGTCACATTATCACAGTTTTGGTGATGGTTTGGTTACACTTTCAATACGTCCATTACCCTTAGGTCACATTATCACCGTTTCCATATTGCTTTAGTCACACTTTCACTAGGTCTATGGTGCTTAGGCCACATTATCACAGTTTTAGTGGTGCTTATGTCATACTTTCACTAGATATATAGAATTAGGTCACATTATTATTCTTTCAATAGTGCTTTGGTTACACTTTCACTCTGTCTACGACGATTTGGTCACATTATCACTGTTTTCATGGTGATTTGGTCACAATGTTACTTTGGCTATGATGCTTAGGTGACATCATCACTGTTTCAATGGTGCTTTGGTCACGAGTTCATGTATACATGGTGCTCTACAAACATTATCACTTCTTCAATGGTGCTTTGGTCACAATTTCATTGTGTCTATGATGCTCATGTCACAGTTTCATTGCTTCAATGGTACTTTGGTCACACGTTCAATGTGTCAGTGGTGCTTTGGTCACTTTTAACCTTTTTAATGGTGCTTTGGTTGTGTCTTAACTGTGTCTATGGTGCTTAGGTCACATTATCACCATTTCAATGGTGCTTTGGTCAATGTTGCACTGTGTATTTCATGCTTAGGTCACATTATCACTATTTCAACGTTGCTTTGGTCACACGTTCACTCTGTGTATTGTCCTTTTCGCACATGATCACTGTGTTGATGGTGCTTTGGTCACAATTTCAGTGTGTTTCTGGTGGTTTGGTTACATTATCACTGTGTCAATGGTCTCTTGGTCATCCTTTCACTGTGTCCATGGTGCTTTTGTCACATTTTCACTATTTCAATTGTACTTTGGTCACATATTCACTCTGGCTATGGTGCTTACGTCACATTATCATTGTCTCTATGGTGTTTGGTCAAACCTTCATTGTGTCTACGGTGCTTATGTGACAACATCACTGTTTCAATGGCCCTTTGGTCACACTTTTCTGTTTCCATGGTACTTTGCTCACGTTATCGTTGTTTCAATGGTGCTTTTGTCACACTTTTACTGTGTAAATGGTGCTTAGGTCACACTGTCACTGTTTCAATGGTGCTTTGGTCATACCTTTGCTGTGTATATAGTGCTTGGGTCACATCATCACTGTCTTAATGGTGCTTTGGTCGTACTTCACATTGTCGTGGTGCTTTGGACACATTAGCACTGTTTCAATGGTGCATTGGTCACACTTTAACTGTTTCTATGGTGCTTTGGTCACATTCTCACTGTTCCACTGGTATTTTGGTCACATTATCGCTGTTTGAATGGTGCTTTGGTCACACTGTTTCAATTGTTCTTAAATCATATTATCCTTGTTTCAATGGCTATTTGGTCATACTTGTACCGTGTCTATGGTGTTTTGGTCACATTATAACTCTTTCAATGGTGCTTTGGTCACACTATGTCTATGGTGCTTAGGTGACATCATCATTGTAACAACGGTGCGTTGGTCACATGTTTATGTGTCTATGGTGCTTTAGTTACCTTATAACCTTTTCAATGGTTCTTTGGCCACACTTGCACTGTGTCTTAACGCTGAGGTCACATTGTCACAGTTTCAATGGTCATTTGGTCACATCTTCAACCTGTATATGGTGTGTTGGTCACTTATTACTATTTTTATGGTGCCTTGGTCACACATTCTGCGTGTCTATGGTGCTTAGGTTGCATAATCACTATTTCGATGGTGCTTTGGTCAAGGTTTCACTGTGTCTATCATGCTTGTGTAACATTATCCTTATTTCAATGGTGCTTTGGTCACACGTTCACTCTGCCTATGGTCCCTTTGTTATATTACCACTATTTCATTGGTGCTTTGGTCACACTTTCACTGTGCCTATGGTACTTTTGGTCACATTATCAATGTTTCAATGGCAACATGGTCAAACATTCAGTGTGTATAAGGTGCTTTGGTCACACATCTTTTTCAATGGTGCTTTGGTCACACTTTAACGGTGTCTATGGTGCTTATGTCACATTATGACTGTTTCAATGGTGCTTTGGTCATACGTTCACTGTGTCTATGGAGCTTAGGTCACATTATCACAGTTTCAATGGTACTTTGGTCACATTTTCTCCGTGTCCACAGCAAGTACGTCACCTTTCCACAGTTTTAATGGTGCTTTGGTCACACTTTCACTGTTTGTATAGTTATTAGGTCATGTTAGTACTGTTTTAATGGTGGTTTGGTCACACTTTCACTAACTCTATGGTACTTAGGTCATATTATAGTTGCTACAATGGTGATTTGCTCATAATTTGACTGTGTGTATGGTACTTTGGTTACATTATAACTCTTTCAATAATGCTTTAGTCACACTGTCACTATGTCTATGGTGCTTAAGTCACATTATCACTTTTTAATGGCCTTTGCGTCACATTTTCACTGTCTACGGTTCTTAGGTAAAACAATCACCGGTTCAATGGTGCGTTCATCAAATTCATATGTTTCTATGGTTCTTTCGTTACACTATCAAATTTTCAATGGTCCTTTGGTCACACTTTTAGTATGCCTATGGTCCCTTGGTTACATTGTCACTGTCTTTATGTGACTTTGGTCATACTTTCAATGTGTACATGGTGCTTTTGGTCACGATATTGCTGTTTCAATGGTACTTTGGTCAACCGTTAATTGTATCTTAGGCACTTTGGTCACGTTATCACTGTTTCAATGGTGCTTTGGTCACACTTTCACTGTGTCTATGACGCTTATGTCACTTTATCGCTGTTTCAATGGTTCTTTGGTTACACTTTCACTTTGTCTATGGTGCTTATATCATATCATCACTGTTTCAATGGTGCTTTTGTCACACGTTTACTTTGTCTATAGAACTGAGGTCACATTATCACTGGTTGAATGGTACTTTGGTCTCACGTTCACTATGTTTATGGTACTTTGGTCACGTTGTCACTTTATCAATTACGCTTTGGTCACACTTTTACCGTGTTTATCGTCTTTAGGTCACATTGTGACGGCTTCAATGGTGCTTTGGTCACACTTTCACTGTGCCTATGATACGTTGGTCACATTATCACTGTTTTCATGGTACTCTAGTCACAATTTCAGTGTCTATGGTGCTCTCGTCACACTTTAGAGGTGTCTATGGTGCTTAGTCACATTGTCGTTATGCCAATGGTTCTTTGGTCACACTTTCACTATGTTTATGGTGCTTATGTCACATGATCATTGTGTCAAGGGTGTTTTGGTCACACTCTCACTGAGTCTATGGTGCTTTGGTCACATTGTTACTGTTTCAATTGTGTTTGGTCATACGTTCACTGTGTATATGTTGCTTTGGGTTTGTCACAATTTCAATGGTTATTTGGTCACAATTTAACTGTCTCTATGGTGCTTCAATCACACTTTCACAGCTTTAATGGTACTTTGCTCAAGCGTTCATTGTGAATATGGTACTTAGGTCACTTTATCACTTCTTCAATGGTGCTTTGGTCGCAATTTCATTGTGTCTATGATGCTTACATTGTATTATGGCTTTTGTAATGGTGCTTTGGTCACAATTGTACTGTATTTGTCGTGCTTTGGTTACTTCATTACTGTTTCAATGGTACTTTGGTTACACTTTAACTGTGTCTATGGTGTTTAGGTTGCATTATCATTGTTTTGATGGTGCCTTGGTCACACTTTCATGGTGTCTATGGTGCTTTGGTGACATTATGACTATGTCAGTGGTATTTTGTTCAGAAGTTCATTGTGTTTATGGTGCGTAGGTGACATTTTCACTGTTTCAATGGTTCTTTGGTCGCACTTTCACTACGTCCATGGTGCATTGGTCACGTTATCACTACTTTAATGGTACTTTGGTCACACGTTCACTGTGTCTATGGTACTTTGGAGACATTTTGATTGTTTCAGTTGTGCTTTGGACACACTTTTACAATGTCTTTGGTGCTCTGGTCACATTATCGCTGTTTCAATGGTCATTTGGTCACACTCTCACTATGACTATGATGCTTTGGTCACATTATCACTGTTTAAATGGTGATTTACTCACAATTTCACTCTGTCTTTGGTGCCTTGATCACATTATTACTATTTCAATGGCTCTTTGGTCACACTTTAACTGTGTCTATAGTGTTAAGGTCACATTATCACTGTTTCAATAGTGTTTAGCCCACACATTTACTGTGTCTTTGGTGCTTTGGTCACATTATCACAGTTTTAGTGATGCTTTGGTTACACTCTCAATGTCTATGGTGCTTATGTCACATTACCACCATTTTAATGTTGCTTTGGTCACACTTTCACTAGGTCTATGGTGCTCGGGCCACATTATCACAGTATTAATGGTGCTTTGGTCATACTTTCACTATGTCTATGGACTTAGGTCACATTATCACTGTTTCAATGGTGCGTTGGTTACACTTTCGCTGTGTCTATGGTAGTTTGATCACAAAATCATTGTTTCAATAGTACGTTTGTCACACGTTCAATGTGTGTGTGGTGCTTTGGTTACAATATCATCTTTTCAATGGTGCTTTTGTCACACATTAATTGTGTCAATGGCACTTTGGTCACATTAGCGTTGTTTCAATGGTACTATAATCACACTGTCACTGTGTCTATGGTGCTTAGGTCATATTATCACAGTTTCAATGGTACTTTGATCACATTTTCACTGGGTATATGGTGCATTGGTCACCTTATCGTTGTTACAATGGTGCTTTTGTCACATTTTTATTGTGTCTATGTTTCTTTGGTCACATTATCACTGTTGCAATTATGCTTTTGTCACGTTTTAACTGTGTCTATGGTTCTTAGCTAATATTATCACTATTTCAATGGTTATTTGGTCACACTTTCACGTTGTTTATGGAACTCAGGTTACATTCTCACTGTTTCAATGGTTCTTTTGTCACACTTTCCCTGTGTATATGGTGCTTAACACGGTAAAAGTGTGACCAAAGTGTCATTAAAACAGTGACAACGTTACCAATGCACCATAGACACAATGAAAGTGTGACCAAAGCACCACTGAAACAGTTTTTACGTAACGTAATAACAATAGAAACAGTTGAAGTGGAACCAGGTCACCATTGAAACACTGGTAATGTGACCAAATCACATAGACACAGTGAATGTGTGACCAAAGCACACTTGAAATAATTACCCTACACAATATGAAAGTGTTACCAACGTACCACAGAAACAGAGATACTGTGACAAAAGCACCATAGAGACAATGAAAGTGTGGCCAAAGCATCATTGAAACAGTGATAATGTGACCAAAGCATAACATAAACAGTGAAAGTGTCACCATATCACTATTCAAACAGTGATAATGTGACCTACGAACTATAGACACATTGAAATTGTGACAACAGAACCATTGATACAGTTATAATGTGACCAAAGCACCATGGACAGAGTAGAAGTGTGACCAACGCATAATTACACAAAGAACGTTTGACCAAAGCACCATTGAAACAAAAATAATGTGAGCACTGTACCATAGACAAAGTGAACGTGTGACCAAATAATCATTCAAACAGTGAGAACGCAACCAAAGAACCTTAGACGCAGTGAAACTGTGACCAAAGGACCATTGAACAGTGATAATGTGATATAAGCACCAAAGACACAGTAAAAGTGTGATCAAAGCACCATTGAACATTGATAATGTGACCAGAGCACCATAAACACATTGAAGGTGTGACCAAAGCACCATTGAAATCGTGATAATGTGATCAAAGCACCATGGACACAATGAGAGTGTGACCAAAGCAACGTTTAGACAGTGATAATGTGACCAAAGCACTATAGGCACATTAAATTGTTGCAAAAGCAACATTGAAACAGTTATAATGTGACCTAAGCACCATAAACATAGTGAATGTGTGACCAAAGCACCATTGAAACCATAATATTGTGATACAAGCACCACAGACATTGTGAAAATGTGACCAAAGTACCATTGAAACAGTGATGATGTGAACTAACCACTATAGAAACAGCGAAAGGATGACCAAACCACCATTGAAATAGTGGAAATGTGATGTGACCAAAGCACCATAGAAAGGAGAAGTGGAAGTGGAACCCACGTACCATTGAAACACTTGCAATGTGACCAAATCACCATACACAGAGTGAATATGTGACCAAAGCACCACTGAAACAGTGATAATGTGACATGAGCACCCCCCACAGAATGAAAGTGTTACCAACATACCATTGATACAGCGATGGTGTGAAGAAAGCACCCCAAAGACAATGAAAGCATGGCCAAGGCATCATTGAAACGATGACAATGTGAGCAGAGCACTACATAAACAGTGGAGTTGTGGCCAAAGCACCATTGAAACAGTGATAATGTGATCTAACAACCATAAAAACAGTAAGAATGTGACCAAAGCACCATTGAAATAGTGACAATGTGACACAAGCACTATAGACACACTAAACGTGTGATAAACGCACCCTTGAAACAGTGATAATGTGACCTAAGCACCAAAGAGACGGTGAAAGTCTGACCAAAGCACCAATATAACAATGATAACGTGACCAAACAACCGTAGCCACAGTGAACATGTGACAATAACACCATTGAAACAGTGACAATGTTATCAAAGCACCATAAACACATAGATAGTGATGACAACATCATAGACAGAGTGAAAGTGTGACTACAGCACCACTGAAACAATGATGTTGTGACATAAGCACCATAGACACACTGGAAGTGCGACCAAAGCACCATTGATATAGTAATAATGTGAACTAAGATCAGTAGACACATTGAAAGTCTGACAAGAGCACCATTGGAACAGTGAAATGTTACCTATGCACCATAGACACAGTGAATGTGTGACCAGAGCACCATCTAAAGAGTGCTAGTGTGTCCTAAGCACCATAGACACGATGAAAGTGTGACCAAAGCACCACTTAAACAGTGATAATGTGACCAAAGCACCATAGACATGGTAAACGTGTGACCAAAACACCAGTGATTGTGATAATATGACCAAAGCACAATAGACACAGTGAAAGTATAATCAAAGCGCCATAGAAATTGTGATGATGTGACCAAAGCACAATAGACACAGTGAAAGTGCAACCAAAGCACCGTTGAAACGATGATAATGTGACAAAAGCACCATAGACACTGTAAAATTGTGACCAAAGCACCATTCAAATAATGTTTATGTGACCTAAGGGCCCAAGCCACAATGAAAGAGTGACCAACGCACCATTGAAACAGTGATAGTGTGACCTAAGCACAACAGGAACTGTAAAACTGTGACCAAAGTACCATTGAAACAGTAATAATGGGACCAAAGCACCATGGACACAGTGAACATCTGACCAGAGCACCATTCAAATAGTGAGAGTGTGCCATGAGCACCATACACACAATGATGGTACGTTTGTCATACGTTTACTGTGTCTATGGTGCTTAGGTCACATAATCACTGTTTCAATAATACTTTGGTCACTTTTTCACTACGTATATAGTGCTTGGGTCACATTATCACTGTTTTAATGGTGATTTGCTCACACGTTCATTGTGCCTATGGTGCTTTGGTCACATTATCACTGTTGTAATGGTACTTTGGTCACATATTCACTATGTCCATGGTGATAAGCTCACGTCATCACAGTTTCCATGGTGTTTTGGTCTGACTTTCACTATATATGGTACTTATGTCAAATTATCACTGTCTCCATGGTCATCATGTCACATCTTCATTGTGTATATGATGCTTTGGTCACATTATCACTGTTTCAATGGTATGTTGGTCATACTTTCACTGTGGTTATGGTGCGTTGGTCACATTATCACGGTTTCAATGGAGCGTTTGTCACACTTTCCCTGTGTCTTTGGTGCTTCAATCATATTGTCATTCTTTTAATGCTACTTTGGTAACACGTTCATTGTGGCTATGGTGGTCTGGTCACATTATCCCTGTTCAATGGTGCTTTGGTCACACTTTCACCTTTTTATGCTGCCAAGGTCACATGATCACCCTTTTAGTGGGACTTTTCTCACACTTTCACTCTATCTCTAGTGCTTAGGTAACATTATCACTTTTTCAATGGTGCTTTGGTCACACTATCACTTTGTCTATGGTGCTTAGGTCACATTATCATTGTTTCAATGGTGCTGTGGTCACAACTTCACTATGTCTATGGTGCTTATGTCACATTATCACTGTTTCAATGGTGCTTTGAGCACACTTTCACGCTGTCAATTGTGTTTAGTTCAATTTATCACTGTTCCAATTGTGCTTTGGTTGCAGTTTAACTGTCTACGGTATACTTTAACTGTCTACGGTGCTATTATTTCAGTGGTGTTTTGGTCACACTTTCATTGTGTATATGGTGCTTTGGTCACTTTGTCACTATTTCAATGCTGATTTGTTCACACTTTCACTGTGTCTATCGTGCGTAGGTCACATTATCAATGTTTCAATAGTGCGTTGGTCACACATTCACTTTGTACGTGGTGCTTTGGTCATATTTGTATTGTTTCAATGGTGCTTTGGTCAAACTTTCACTGTGTCTATGGTGCTTTGGTCATATTATCACTGTTTCAATGGTGGTTGGGTCACACTTTCACTGTAGCTATGGTGCTTTGGTCACACTTTCACTGTGTTTATGGTGCTCATGTTACATTATCTCTCTTTCAATTGTGCATTGGTCACATGTTGAGTATGTCTATAGTGTTTGTGACACATTTTCATTGCTTGAATGGTGCTCTCTTCACATTTCACTATGTCTTTTGTGCCTAGATCACACTATCACTTTGTCACTGGTGCTATGGTCACACCTTCACCGTGTCTATCGTGCTTAGTTCATTTAATCACTGTTTCAATGGTGCTTTGGACAACCTTTCACCATGTTTATGATGCCTTGGTCACAATACCACTGTTTGAATGGTCCCTTTGTCACACTTTCAGTGTGTCTATGGTGTTTTGGTTACATTAGCACCGTTTCAATGTTGTGTTGGGCACAAATCCACTGTCCATGGTGCTTTGGTTACATGATCACTGTTTCAATGGTGTTTTCATCGCACTTTCACTCGTTATATAGTGTGTAGGTCCCATTCTCACCTTTTTATGGTGTTTAGGTCACACTTTCACTGTGTCTATGGTGCTTAGACTAAAACATCAGCTTTTAGATGGTACTTTGGTAACACTTTCACTGTCTCTATAGTGCTTGTGTCACATTATCACAGGTCTAATGGTGCTTTGGTCACACTTTCATTGTGTCCACTGTGCTTTGCTCAGAGTGTGACACATTCAATGGTGCTTTGGTCATAGCTTCATTGTGTCTATGGTATGTCGTATTACCACTGTTTCAATGGTGCTTTGGTCATATTTTCACTCTATCTACGGTGCTTGGGTCTCATTCTCATTGTTTCACTGGTGCTTTGGTCACAAGTTCATAGTGTCTTTGTTGCTCAGGTCACATTATCACTGTTTCAATGGTGCTTTGGTCACATATTGACGGTGTCTATGGTGTTTTGGTCACTTCATCATTGTTGCAATGGTACTTTGGTCACACTTTCACTATGTCCATAGAGCTTCTGTCACGTCATCAGTCATTCAATGGTGTGTTGATCACACTTCCATGTTGTCTATGGTGCTTTTGTGACATTGTCATTATTTACATGCTACTTTGGTCAAACGTTTACTGTGTCTATGGTGTTTATGTCATATTATCATTGCTTTAATGGTGCTTTTGTGACAATTTCACTGTGTCTATGATGCTTAGGTCACATAATGACTATTTCAATGGTGCTTTGGTCACACTTTTATGTGTCTATGTTGTTTGGGTTGCATTATAACTGTTTAGATGGTTCTTTGGTCACACTTTCACTGTGTCTATGATGCTTATGTCACATTATCAGTGTTTTGATGGTACTTTGGTCACACCTACATCATGTCTATGGTGCTTTGGTCACATGATCACTCATTTAATGGTACTTTGGTCATACGTTCAGTGTGTTTATGGTACTTAAGTCAAAATATCACTGTTTCAATGGTGCTATGGACACACTTTCACTGTGTTTTTGGGGCCTTGGTCACATCATCAATGTTTCAATGGTGTTTTTGTCACACTTTCACTGTGTCTATGGTGCTTTGGTCACATTATCGCTGTTTGATTGGCGCTTTGGTCATTTTTTTTATGGTGTCTATGGTGTTTAGGTCACGTTATCACGCTTTCAATGGTGCTTTTAGTCACACTTTCACTAATTCTTTGGTGCTTAGGTCACATTATCATTGCTTCAATAGTGTTTTGGTCACACTTTCACTGTGTCTATGGTGATTGGGTCACATTTTCACTATTTCAAGGATGCTTTTGTCAAACTTTCCTTGTGTATATTGTTTGTATGTCACAGTATCACTGTTTCAATGGTGCTTTGGTCATACTTTCACTTTGTATGGGGTGCTTTGGTCACATTATCGCTGTTTCAACGGTGCATTAGTCAAAATTTCATTGTGTCTATGGTTCTTATGTCACATTCTCACTATTTCAATGGTGCTTTGGACATACTTTCATAGTGTCTATGGTTCTTAAGTAAGATTTTTACTGTTCAAAAGTGCTTTGCTCACACTTTCACTATGTCTATAGTGCGTTGGTCATATTACCATTGTTTCAATTGTGTGTTGGTCACAGTCTCACTCTGTCTATGGTGCTTTGATCACATTATCACTGTTTCAATGGTGCTTTGGTCACACTTTCACTGCGTCTATGGTACCATGGTCATATCATCGCAGGTTTAATGGTACTCTGGTCACATTTTCATTGTGTCTATTGTGCTTTGGTCACATCACTAGTGTGCCACAAGTTCTTTGGTCAAACGTTCACTGTGTATATGGTGATTTGGTCACATTATCGTTGTTTGAATGGAGCTTTTGTCACACTTTCACTGTATCCGAGGTGTTTTGGTCGCATTATCACTTGTTCAATGGTGCTTTGGTCATATTTCACTGTGTGTATGGTGCTTTTGTCACATTATCAAAATTTAAATGGTTATTTGATCACACTTTCACTATGCCAATGGTGCTTAGGACCCATTATCACTGTTGTTTTGGTGTGTTGGTCACACATTCACTTTGTTTATGGTGCTTTGGTCACATTATTACTATGTCAATGGTACTTTGGTCGCACTTTCAGTGTGTCTATGGTGCTTAGGTCAAATTAGCACTGTTTTGATTTTGCTTTGGTCCCATGTTCACTGTGTTCATGCTGCTTAGGTAACATTATCACTGTTTTTATTGTGCTTTCTTCACATGTTCACTGTGTTCATGGTGCTTTGGTCACATTATTACTATTTCAATGGTGCTTTGGTTGCACT
Organism: Penium margaritaceum; assembly: GCA_023375785.1. Taxonomy (NCBI): domain Eukaryota; kingdom Viridiplantae; phylum Streptophyta; class Zygnematophyceae; order Desmidiales; family Peniaceae; genus Penium; species Penium margaritaceum. Next base: position 70,516 of record SZWC01004319.1, read on the forward strand.
TTCATTGTCTATGTTGCGTAGGTCACATTATCACTGTCATGGTGGTGCTTTGGTCACATTTCCACTGCTTATATGGTGCTCATGTCACATTACAACTGTTTTGATGGTGCTTTGGTCATAGTTTCACAATGTCGAAAGTGCTTGTGTAACACACTTCCAATGGTGCTTCGGTCACAATTTCAACATGTCTATTGTGCTTTGCTCTGAGTATTACGTTTTTAATGATGCTTTGGTCACCCTTTTACTTTGTCTATGGTATGTTATGTTATTACTGTTTCAATAGCACTTTGGTCACATTTTCAATGTGTCTATGATGCTTTGGTCACATTGTCACTGCTTGTATGGTGCGTTGGTCACAGTTTCACTGTGTCTATGGTACTTTCGTCACATCATCACTGTTTCAATGGTATTTTGGTCACACTTTCCCCTTGTCTATGGTACTCTCGTCCCATTCTCACATTTTCAAGGGTACGTTGGTCACATTTGACTGTGTTTGTGGTGCTTAGTTTACATTATGTCATTGCAATGGTACTTTTGTCACATTTTCACTATGCCTATGGTGGTTAGGTCACATTGTAATCGTTTGAATGGTGTTTTGGGCACACTTTCAGTGTGTCTATGGTGCTTTGGTTACAGTATCACGGTTTGAATGGCGCTTCAGTCACACTTTTGCTGTGCATATGGTTTGTATTTCAGATTATCACAGTTTCAATGGTGCTTTGGTGACACGTCCACTGTGTATGTGGTGCGTTGGTCACGTTATCACTATTTCAACAGTGCATTAGGCACAATTTCATTGTGTCTATGGTGCCTAGGTCACATTATCACAATTTCGATCTTGCTTTGGTCCTACTTTGCTTTTTACTAGTTCTTTGGTCACTCTATTATGTTTTAAAGTTGCTTTGGTCACACTTTCTGTGTGCCTACAGTGCTTTGGTCATATAATCACAGTTTCAATGGTGCTCTAGTCACACTTCAACAGTTTCTGTGGTGATTTGGTCAGGTTATCACTGTTTTAATGATGCTTTGATCACGCTTTCACTCTGCATATGGTGCTTAGGTGACATTATCGCTGTTTTGATGGTGCTTTGGTCACGTTATCAATGTTTCAATGGTACTTTTGTCATACTTGCATTGTAACCATAGTGCTCATGTAACATAATCACAGTTAAAATGGTGTTTACGTCACATGTTCATTATGTCTATGACGCTTAGGTCACATTATCATTGTTTCAATGGTGCTTTGGTCTCTCCTTTGCCGTGTTTATGCTACGCTGGTCACATTATCACTGTTTCAATTGTGCTTTGGTCCTGAAACATAGCACCATTGAAACAGTGATAATGTGACCAAAGCAACATAGACACACTGGCAGTGTGACCTAAGCACAATTGAAACAGTGATCATTACACATAAGCACCATAGACAAAGTGAAAGTGACACCAAAGCACCATTGAAGCTGTGATGATGTGACCTAAGCACCACACACGCAGTGAAAATGTGACGAAAGCACCATCAAAACAGTGATAATGTGACAAAAGTACCATAGAACTGGTAAGGGTGTAACCAAAGAAACACTGATAATGTGACCTAAGAACCATACACATAGTGAAAGTGTGACCAAGGCACCATTGAAACAGTGATGATGTGACCAATGCACCATAGACACAGTGGAAGTGTGACCAGAGCAGTGCTGAAACAGTGGCAATGAGACCTAAGCACCATAGACACAGTGAGAGTGTGGTCAAAGCACCGTTGAAACAGTGATAATGTGACCAAATCAGCAAAGACACAGTGAAAGCGTGACAAAAGCACCATTGAAACATTGATGACGTGACCTAAGCACTGTACATACAGTGAAAGGAGGCTGAAAGGACCATTGAAACTGTTATAACATGACCTAAGAACCATAGACATAATGAAAAAGCGACCAAAGCACTATTGAAACAGTGAGAATCTGACATAAGCACTATATCACATTGAAAGTGTTACCAAATCACCATTGAAACATTGAAAATGTGACCAAATAACCATATACATAGTAAAAGTGACCAAAGCATTAATGAAAGAGTGATAACATGACCTGAGCACGATAGACGGAGTGAAAGTGTTACCAAAGCACCATTGAAACAGTGATACTATGACCTAAGCACCATAGACATGGTGAAATTGTGACCAAAGCACTAGTGAAACAGTGACAACATGACCTTACCAGTATATAGAGAGTGGAAGTGTTACCAAAGCACCATTGAAACAGTGATAATGTGACCAAAGCACCAAAGTCACAACGAATTTGATCAAAAAACAGATGAAACTGTAATAATGTGACCAAAGCACCATCGACGTAGTGCAAATGTTACCAAATAACCATTGAAACAATGATAATGTGACGTAAGCACCATTGACATGATGAAGTGTGACCAAATAACCACTTAAATAGTGATAGTGTGACCAAACAACCACAAAGAGGGTGAAAGTGTGACCAAAGCACCATTGAAACAGTGATAATGTGACCTAAGCACCATAGACACAGTGAAAGTGTAACCAAAGCACCATTAAAAGAGTGATAACGTGACATAAGCACTATAGACAAAGTGAATGTGTTACCAAAGCACCATTGAAACAGTGATAATGTGACCTAAGCACCATAGACACAGTGAAAGTGTAACCAAAGCACCATTAAAAGAGTGATAACGTGACATAAGCACTATAGACAAAGTGAATGTGTTACCAAAGCACCATTGGCACAGTGATAATGTGACCAAAGCACCATTGACACATTGAAAGAGGGACCAAAACACCACTGAAACAGTGATAACGTGACCAGAGTAGTATAGACACGTTGGAAGTATGACCAAAGCACCATTGAAATACTGATGGTGTGACATAAGCACCATAGACATAGTGAAAGTGTGACCAAAGTACCATCAAAATGTACACAAAGCACCATGGACACATTGAAAGTGTGAGTAAAACACCATTAGAACAGTGATAATGTGACCTACGCACCATAGACACAATGAAAATGTGACCAACGTACCATTGAAGCAGTGATAATGCGTCTTAAAAACCATAGACATATTGAAAGTGTGACCAAAACACCAATGCAGCATAGACACAGCGAAAGTGAAAATGAAGTACCATTGAAACAGTGATAATGTGACCACAACACCATAGACACAGTGCATTTGTGACCAAAGCACAATTGAAACAGTGATTATGTGACCCAAGCACCATAGAAACCGTGAAATTGTATCAAAAGCACCATTGACACGGTGATAATGTGACCGAAGCACCATAGATACGGTAAAAGTGTGACCAACGCACCATGAAAACATTGATAACTTGACAAAAGCACTATAGACACACAGAAAGTGTGACCAAAATCCCATTGAAATAGTGATACTACGACGAAAGTACTAGAGACACAGTGGAAGTGTGAGTAAAGCACCATTGAAACAGTGATAATGTGACCTAAGCACCATAGACAGTGGAAATGTGACCAAAGCACCATAGCAACAGTGATGATGTGACCTAAGCACAATAGACACAGTAAAAGTGTGACCAAAGTACCATTGCAACAATGATAATGTGACCAAAGCATCATGTATACGGTGAAAGTGTGACCAAAGCACGATTGAAACAGTGATAATGTGACCTAATACCAAAAGAAACAGTGAAAGGGTGACCAAAGTCCCATTGAAACAGTGTTAATTTGACCAAAGTGAAGGATTGATGAACACACCATTGGAACAATGATTATGTGACCTAAGCACCATAGACACCGGGAACGTGTATCCAAAGTACCATTAAAGCGGAAGTAACCTGACCTCAGACCCATAGACACAATGGAACTGTGACCAAAGCGCAATTGAAATAATGATAATGTGACCTAAGCACCATAAACACATTGAAAGTGTGACCAAAGTACCATCAAAACAGTGATAATGTGACCTAAACACCATAGAGACCGTGAAAGTGGAACCAAAGCATCATTAAACCAGTGATAATGTGTCCTAAGAATGTTAGACACAATGAAAGTGTGATAAGAGCACCATTGAAATTGTGACAATGTGACCAAATCACCATAAACTCAGTGAGACTGTGACCGAAGAAACATTGAAACAAAGAAACGTGACCAGAGCACCGTAGACACGGTAAAAGTGTGACCAAAGCACCATGAAAAAAATGACAATGTGACAAAAGCACCATAGACATGGTGAAGTTGTGACCAAAGCACCATTAAAACAGTGGTGCCGTAACCTAGGCATTATAAATGGGGTTAATGTGTGACTAAAGCACCATTGAAACAGTGATAATATGACCTAACCACCATGGACAAAGTGAAAGTCTGACCAAATCCCCATTGAATTTGTCATAGTGTGACCCAAGCACTATGGACACGGTGAAAGTGACCAAATCACCATTGAAATAGTATAAACGCAACCAAAGCACGATATAAACAATGACACTGTGACCAAAGTACCGATAAAACAATGATATAGTGACGTAAGTACCATATACACAGTGAAATTGTGACAAAAAAACCATTGAAACAGTGATCATCAGGTATGACCAAAGTACTATTGAAACAACGATAATGTGACCAAAGCACCATAAACACAATGAAAGTGTAACAAAAGCACCATAGAAATGTTGATTGCATGACTTAAGCACCATAGACACACGGAAAATGTGACCAAAGTACCATTGAAACAGTGGTAACGTGACCTATCCACCATGGACACAGTGAATATGTGACCAAAGGACCATTGAAAATGTGAGAATATGACCAAAGCACCATAGACAAAGAGAAAGTGTCACCAAGGCACCATTGAAAAAAGTGATAATATGACCAAAGCACCATAGACATGGTAAAAAGGTGACCAAAGTTCCATCAAAACAGTGCTCATATGACCAAAGCACCATAGACAAAAAGAAAGTTTGACCAAAGCATCATTTATATAGTGATAATGTGATATAAGCACCATAGACAAAGCGAAAGTGTGGAAAAAGTACCATTGAAACGGTGATAGTGTGACCCTCGCACTATAGAAACAGTGAAAGTGTGACCAAACCTCCATTGAAATAGTTTTAATGGAATATAGACACAGTGAAAGTGTGACCAAAACTCCATTGAAATAGTGATGATGTGGCTAAAGCACCATAGATAGGATGACATTCTGACCAGATTACAATTGAAACTGTGATAAAGTGACTTAAGCACTGAAACAAAGCACAATTAAACAGCTATATTGTTACCTAAGCACCGTCGACATCGTGAAAAAAATACCATTGAAACATTGATAATGTGACCAAAGCACCATAGACAGACAAAGTGTCACCAGAACACCATTGAAACAGTGATCATGTGACCTAATTACCATACATACCATGAAAGTGTGACCAAAGCACAAACGAAAAGGTTATGATTTGACATAAGCACTTAGACACAGTAAAGGTGTGATTGAAGCATTGTCGAAACAGTGATAATGGGACCTAAGCACCATAGACACAGTGAATTTGTGACCAAATTACCATTGAAATAATGACAATGTGTTAAAAGCACCGTTGAAACGGTCATAATGTGACATAAGCACTATAGATATAGTGAAAGTGTAACCAAAATACCATTGAAACAGTGATGATTTGACATCTGCACCATAGAAATAGTAAAAGTGTGACCAAAGCACCATTGCAACGGTGAAATTGTTACCTAAACACCATAGACACAGTAAATCCATGACCAAAGCACCAATACAACAGTGATAATGTGACCTTAGCACCATAGACATAGTAAACGCGTGAGAGAAGCACGATTGAAGTAGTGAGAATGTGATAGAAGCACCATAGACACATAACATTGTGACCAAAGAACCATTGGAACAGTGATGATATTGTTGGAAATTTACTATCATACCCACAAGTCACCTGCAACAGCCGCGGTCATCTTAACCCGTCCAAGCTGCCGGACAAGCCTGCAAATCAGCCTCACCAGAAAATTCCACTCGAGGACCAGTTCACGAACCAGACTTGGCAGCTCCAACGGATCACCCGGGAGAACGACAGACAAGCCCTACCAATCGCGCAATGGACCCTGACCAGATACTGGCAAATCCACGCACCGGGAACTAACGGCCACACGATCACTCAAACCTCACTCAAGTGGTTTGGTCCTCGCTCCAAGACAAACGGCGTTCCCGTGAAACCAAGGACCTGCTGTGCCTTGCTTCTCCCGTTGAGCCCCGCGCAGAGCCGGTACTCAGCGTCGCTCACCGAAGCAGCAGCAGGAGCAGCAGTTCAGCTGCGCCTGCGCCAATCCTATCAACCACCCTAAGACGTAGGCTTAGACTATGCTAGGATGGCACTATATACACTGTCTTTTTTATGTTGCTCTATTCTCAACTAAGTATTCAGTTGGTTGTTGCTCTCTCTCTCTCAGCCTGCCTTCCAAGGCTGTAGCATTCCCTCACAATTCTGTTCCTCCGTTCACTGCATCACTACGCCCGCCAACACCTGGCTGCGACATCCTCCGTCGGTTCATCTGATAGCGCCTGTACTTGCTAGTACTGCTCCCACGCTTTGCTCTCGCCGGCTCTATCATCCGTTCATCATCAACGCTTCCACTCAGCCCGCACCTCGATGCTGCGGCCCCGCGGCCCGCATCCCACTGCTGCAGCACCTGACCTTATCGCAGCGCCGGTGCTCCCTTGCACTGCGCCCACGCCTTCATCTTTATCTTATCAGCTATCCGCTCTTCCTCAGCCCACACCTCGGCTCCACAATTGATTCTGTGCACCTGGGCTGTTGCGGCTACTCCACAATCAGTGCCCGCACCTTCCGTGCTGCGCCCACATTGAGTGTTCTGTCATTTCTTCCTGTACTTTATTCTTGCAAGCTCAGCCAACATCAGATGTCTAACCGTGCTGGTCTAATGCTGCTGTGGCACTACAAAGGGTGCAGCCAGTGCTTCGGCACTGTGGCTCGCTCTACGAGCTTGCCCGCACCACAGAGAAGAATCTCATGCTTATTGGTTACTTCTAAGATGTGCCGTATATCAAAACAATCTTCTGACATTGTATCAGAGTAGAGCAAAATATTCCGAGCATATTCACCTCCCCCATTCACTGCCTCCATCCCCTGACGCCTGGAACATGATGCACCGCCTCGCCAAAGCGCACCACAGCCGAACCACCCGCCATCATCCTTGCAATAGCAGTAGCATCCTCTGTCACTCACCTGGTGTCTCCCTATACCAACACCATCACTGCGTTGTGTGTGGGCACAATGCAGTGACAGTGCTATGCACGGATGTGAGCAGCAGCAAAAGCCACCAGCAAAAGGAGCCATCGTCTCAGCAGCATCCACACCTCACTATCATCTACTTCCTTCACACGCAGAAGCAAAGGGATTGAAACAATGATAATGTGACCAAAGCACCACTGAAACAGTGAAATGTAAGCAAATAACCATAGATAGAGTAAGAGTGTGACCAAAGGACCATTATAACAGTGATAATGTGAACAAAGCACCTCAGAGAGAGTGAAAATGTTACCAAAGGACCTTTACAACAGTGAGACTGTTACCAAATAACGATGGACACAGTAGAAGTGTGACTAAAGCACCATTGAAACAGTGATAATGTGACCAAAGCACCATAGCCACGGTAAATGTGTGGTCAAAACACTATTGAAATAGAGATGATGTGACCAACGCACCATCGATAATAAAAGTGTGAGCAAAGCACCATTCAAACAGTGAAAAGTGACCAACGCAACATAGACACCGTGAAAATGTGACCAAAGCACCATTGAGACCGTGATAATGTGACCTAAGCACCATAGACACAATGAACGTGTGACTCAAGCACCATTGAGGCAGTGATAATGTCACCTAAGCACTATAGACATAGTTAAAGTGTGACCAAAGCAGCATTGAAACAGTGATAATGTCACATAAGAACCATAGACATGATAAAAGTGTGACCAAAGGACCCTTAAAGTAGTGATAATGTGACCTAACCACCATAGACACCATGAAAGCATGACCAAAGAACCATTGGAACAGTGAAAACATGACAAAAGCACCATAGACATCGTGCATGTTTAACCAAAGCACAAATGAAACAATGGTAATGTGACCTATGCACCATAGACACAGTGAAAGTATGACCAAAGGCCCATTTGAAGAGTGATAACATGACCAAAGCACTACACACACATAAATGTTTGACCAAAGCACCATTGACATAGTGATATTATGACCTAAGCACTATACACACGAATAATGTTTTACCAAAGCACCATTGCAACGGTGCTAATGTGACCAAAGCACCATAGACACAGTGAAAGAGTCACCTAAGCACTAGTGAAATAGTGATAATGTAATCAAAGCACCTATGACACAGGCAAAGTGTGACCAAAGCAACCTTGACAGAGTAATGACGTGATCTAAGCACTATATATATAGTCAACGTATGACCAAAACACCAATGAAACAGTGATTATATGACTAGAGCACTATAGACACAGTATACGTGTGACTGAAGCACCATTGAAACAGTGATAATGTGATGTAAGCATCATAGGTACAGGGAAAGTGTGACTAACGCACTATTGAAACAGTGAAAATGTGACGTGAGAACTTTAGACATAGTGAAAGTGTGACCAAAGCACTTGTAAAACAGAGAGAATGTAACCAAAGCACCATAGACACAGCAAAAGTGTGACCAAAGCACCATTAGAGGACTGATGATGTGACCAAAGCACCATAGTCAGAGTGAAAGTGTGAGCACAGTACCATTGAAACCGTAAGAATGTGATCAAAGCACCATAGACACAATTGAAGTGTGACCAAAGCACCATTGAAATAGTGATGATGTGACCTAAGCACTAGAGACACAATGGAAGGGTGTCCAATCACCATTTAAACGGTGAGAATGTGACCAAAGCACCAAAGACACAGTGAGAATGTGACCAAAACATCATTGAAACAGTGATAACATAACATAAGCACTCTAGACACAGTGAAAGTGTGAGCAAAGTACCATTGAAACAGCGATAATGTGACCAAAGCTCCATAGACATAGTGAGGGTGTGACCAAAGCACAATTGAAACAGTGATAATCTGACCCAAGTACCATTAACGCAGTGAACCTGTGACCAAAGCACCCTTTGAACCGTGATAACATGACCATAGCATGATAGCACATAAACGTTTAACCAAAGTACCATTGAAGCAGTGACAATATGACATTAGCACCATAAAGACAATGAACGTATGGCCAAAGCACCATTGAAGTATTGATAATGTGATCTAAGCACCATATACAAAATAAAAGCAAGATCAAACCACCATTGGGACAGTGATAATGTGACCAAAGTACCAAAGACACAATAAAACTAAGACCAACGCACCATTTCAATAGTATTAATGTGACCTAAGCACCACGGACACAGCGAAAACGTTTTCAACACACTATTGAAACAGTGATAATCGAATCAATGCACCATACATACAGTCTATGTGTGACCAAAACACCATTGAAAGAGTGATGACATGATCGAAGCACTATAGGCATTGTGAACGCATGACTAAAGCACCATTGAAACTGTGATAACATGACCAGAGCACCATTGACACCGCATATGTGTCACCAAAGCACCATGAAATAGTGATGAAATGACCATAGCTTTATAGTCATGGGAAATGCATGACCAAAGAACCATTGAAATGGTGAAGTTGTAGCAAAAGCACAAAAGACACAGTAAAAGTGTGACCAAAGCACTATGGAAACAGCGAGAGTGTGATCAAAGCACCATAGACAACGTGAACGAGTGACCAAAGCACCATTGAAACATTAATAATGTGACAAGTGCACTATAGAGAAAGTGAACGTGTGACCAAAGCAACATTGAAATAGTGATGATGTGATGACAACCACAAACACAGTGCAAATGTCACTACATCACCATTGAAACAACGATAATGTGACCAAAGCACAATAGACACAATGAAAGTGTGACCAACGTATTGTTGAAACAGTGTTATTGTGACAAACGCACCGTAGACACAATGAAGATGTGACCAAAGCACCATTGAAACAGTGACAATGAGACCTGAGTACTATAGACATAATAAAAGTATGACCACAGCACTGTGGAAAAGGTGATAGTATGACCAACGTACCATGTACACATAATGCAATAACATAAGCATGATCGAAACAAAGAAAATGTGACCCAAGCACTATATACACAGTGAAAGGGTGACCAGAGCACCATTGAAATGGTGATAATGTGAGCAAAGCAGCATAGAAACAGTAAAAGTGTGACCAAAGCACCATCCAAACACAAATAATGTGACCCAAGCACCAAAGACAGAGTGAACGTGTGATGGAAGCACCGTTGAAACCGTGATAATGTGACCTAAGCACCATAGACACCGTGAAGGTGTGATCAAAGCACCATTACAAAAGTTATAATGTAATCAAAGCACCATAGACACAGTAAACGTTTGACCAAAGCACCATTGAAGCCCTTATAATGTGACCTAAGCACTATGAACATAGTGAAGTGTAACCAAATCACCATTGAAATGTTGACAATGTGAGTGAAGTACAACAGACCATTCAAAGGTTGACCAGATCACCATTAAACAGTGATGCTATGACTTAAACACCATATACACAGAAGATATGTGACCAAAGCACCAGTGGCACAGTGATAATGTGACCAAAGCACCATTCAAACAATGGTAGTATGACCAAAGCACCATAATCACAGGGAAAATGTGACCAAAGCACAGATGATACTGTGATAATGTGACCTCAGTATTGTAGACACAGTGTAAGTGTGATCCAAGCACCATTAAAACAGTGATAATGTGACCAGTGTACCATAGACACGCTGAAAGTACAACCAAAGTACCATTGAAACAGTGGTCATCTGACCAAAGTACAAAAGACATGGTGACATTGTGACGAAACCATCAATGAAACAGTGATAGTGACACCTAAGCACCATAGACACATTGAAAGTGTGACCAAAGCACCCCATTAAAACAGTGATATTGTGACAAAACCTCCATTGAAACTGTGATAATAGGACCTAAGAAACATATGCACACTCAAAATCTGACCAAAGCACCATTGAAAGAGTGATCATGTGACCTAAACGCTATAGAGACAGTGAAAATGCAACCAAAGCATCGTTGACACATGGATAGTGTCACCAAGGCACCATAAACAAAGTGAACGTGTGACCAAAAAACCATTGAAACAGTGATCATTTGACCAAAGCAACATGGACACAGTAAAAGTGTGACCAACGCACCATTGAAACAATGATAATGTGACCAGAACACCATAGACACAGCGGACGTGTGACCAAAGCACCATTGAAACAGTGATAATGTGACATAAGCACCATAGACACAATGAAAGTGTGACCAAAGCACCATTGAAATAATGATCATGTAACAAAAGGAGCATAAAGACAGCGATAATGTGATTAAAGTCCCATAGACAGAGTGAAAGTGGGACCAAAGCACCATTGAAACAGCAATAATGTTACCTAAGCACCACAAAGACAGTGAAAGTCTGACCAGAGCACCATTGTAACAGTGATAATGTGACCTAAGCACCATACACACAGTGACATTTTGAGCAAAGCAACATGAAGAAAGTGATCATGTGACCAAAGCACCATAGACATAGTAAAGGTGTGACAACAACACCATTGAAACGGTTATAATGTGACCAATGCACTATAGACACACTGAAAGTGTGACCAAAGCACCATTGAAACAATAATAACGTGACATAAGCACCATAGAAACAGTTTACGTCTGACCAAAGTACCATTGAAACAGTGATAATGTGATATAATAACCATAGACACACTGAAAGTGTAAACAAAGCACCATTGACAAGCAATGATGTGACCAAAGCACCATAGACCGTGAAATTCTGACCAGAGCACCATTGAAACAGTAACAATATGACCAAAGCACTATAGACATAGAGAAATATTGATCAATGTACCATTAAAACAGTGATAATGCAACAAAAGCACCCTATACACATAAACGTACGACAAAACCACCATGGGAACAATGATATTGTGACATAAGCACTAAAGACATAGTGAAAGGGTGACAAAAGAAGCATTGAAACAGTAAAAATGTTAATTTAGCACTATTGATACAATGAAAGTGTGACCAAAGCACCATTGAAATAGTGATCATGTGACAAAAACACCAAAGACACACTGAATGTGTGACCAAAACACCATTGAAACAGCAATAGTATGACCGAAGTACCATAGAAACAGTAGACGTGAGACCAAAGCACCACTAAAACAGTGAACATGTGACCTAAGCACCATAGACATAGTGGACGTGTGACCAAAGTACCATTGAAACAAATAACCTGTGACCAAAGCACCATAGAAACAGTGAAAGTGTGACCAAAGCACCATTGAAACACTGATAATACGACACAAGCACTATAGATACACTAAACATGTGGGCAAAGCACCATTGAAACATTGATAATGTGAAACTAGAGACACAGAGAAAGTGTCACCTAACTACCATTGTGAACAAAGCACCATAGACACCGTGAAGGTTTGACTAAGGCCCCATTGGAACAATGGTTATGTGACCTTAGTACCATATAAAGTGTGAAAGTGTGACCAAAGCACCATTGAAACAGTCATAATGTGACCTAAGCACCATGGACACACTGAATGTGTGACAAAAACACCATTGAAATAGTGACAATGTGACAAAAGCACCATAGACAAAGTGGAAGTGTGACCAAAGCACCGTTGTAGCAGTGATAATATGACATTCACAACATATAAACAATGAAAGTGTGACCAAAGCACCATTGAAAGAATACCAATGTGAGCAAAGTGCCATAGATAAAGTAAACGTGTAACCCAAGCACCATTAAAGCAATGATCATGTAACCAAAGAGCCATACACACTGTGAAGGTGTGACAAAGGGACCATTGAAACAACGATAACGTCACCTAAATACCATAGACAGAGTGAAAGTGTGACCAAAGCACCATTGAAGCAGTCATAATGTGATATAAGAACCAAAGACACAGTAAAAGTGTGATCAAAGCACCAGTGAACAGTGAGAATGTGACCAAAGCACCAAAAACACATTAGAGTGTTACCAAAGCACCATGAAAGTAGTAATAATGTGACTGAAGCACTATGGACATAGTGAAAGTGTGACCAAAACACTACAAAAACACTGATAATGTGAGCAAAGCACCATATACACATTATAGTGTTTCCAAAGCATTATTGAAAGAATGACAATGTGACATAAGTACCATAATCAGAGTGAAAGTGTGACCAAAACACCATTGAAACTATAACAATGTGATCCAAGCACCATGGACAATGTGGAAATGTGACCAAAGTACAACGGAAACGTTGATAATGTGACCAAAGCACCGCAGGAACTGTAAACATATGACAAAAGTTCCATTTAAACAGTAATAATGTGACCAAGGCATCATAGACACGGTGAAAGTGTGAAAAGAGCACCATTGAAATGGCGATGATTTGACATAACCACCATATACAAAATGAAAGAATGACCAAACCACCCATGAAACAGTGAAATGTGATCTAAGCCCCATACACACTTTGAAAGAGAGGCCATAGCACCATTGAAACATTCATACTGTGACCTAGACACCATATACTCAATGTAAGTGTGATCAAAGTACCATTGAAGCAGTGATAATGTGACCAAAGAACTAAAGACAAAGTGAGAGTGTGACCAAAGCAACATTGAAATAGTGAGTATGTGACCTAAGCACCGTGACCAAGGTGTCATTAAAACAGTGACAGTGTTACCAATGCACGATAGACACAATGAAAGTGTGACCAAAGCACCATTGAAACAGTTTTTATGTGACATAAGAAAAGTACAAACAGTTGAAGTGGAACCAGGGCACCACAGAAACACTGGTAATGTGACCAAATGACATAGACAGAGTAAATATGTGAACAAAGCACAATTGAAAAGGTGATAATGTTACATAAGCACCCCACACACAAAGAACGTGTTACCAATGTACCATAGAAGCAGTGATACTGTCGCAAAACCACCATAAAGACAATGAAAGTGTGGCCAAAGAATCATTGAAACAGTGATAATGTGACCAATGCACAACATATGTAGTGAATGTGTGACCAAAGCACTATTGAAACAGTAATAATGTGACCAAAGCACCATAGAGAGGGTACAGGTGTGACCAAAGCACATTTGCAACAATAATACTGTGATATTAACACCATGTATACAAAGAAATGTTTACCAATGCACCATCCAAACAATAATAATGTGAGCGCTGTACCATAGATAGAGTGAAGTGTAACCAAAGCATCATTCAAATAGTGATAATGCAACCAAAGAACCATAGACACGGTGAAATTGTGACCAACGGGCCATTGAAATAGTGATAATGTCACCTAAGTACCATGGACAGAGTGAAGGTCTGAGCAAAGCACCATTGAAGCAGTGATAATGTGATATACGCACCAAAGACACGGTAAAAGTGTGATCAAAGCAACATGGAACAGTGATAATGTGACCAAAGCACCATAAACACATTGAAGGTGTGACCAAAGCACCATAGAAACAGTGATAGTGTGATAAAAGAACCATAGAAACAATGAAAGTGTGGCCAAAGCAACATTGAAACAATGATAATGTGACCAAAACACCATAGCCACAGTGAACGTGTGACAAAAACACCATTGAAACAGTGATGACGTGACGTAAGAATCATAGATAGAGTGAACGTCTGACCAAAGCACCATTGGAAGAGTGAAAATGTTACATAAGCACCGTAGACAGTGAATGTGGAACTGGAGCACCATTTAAAGAGTGCTAGTGTGACACAAGCACCATAGACACGATGAAAGTGTGACCAAAGCACCATTGAAACAGTGATACTGTGACCAAAGCACCATATACACAGTAAATGTGTGACCAAAATACCACTAGACTGTGATAATGCGACCAAAAGCACAATAGACACAGTGGAAGTGCGACCCAAGCACCATTGAAACGACGATAATGTGACAAAAGCACCATATACACTGTAAATTGTGACCAAAGCACCATTCAAATAGTGTTTATGTGGCATAAGCGCCCAAGCCACAATGAAAGAGTGGCCAAAGCACCATTGAAACAGCGATAATGTGACCTAAGCACCATATTCACTATGAAAGTGTGACCAAAGTACCATTGAAATAGTAATAATGGGACCAAAGCACCATAGACACAGTGAACATCTGGCCAAAGCACAATTCAAATATTGAGAATGTGCCATAAGCACCATACACAGAATGGAAGTGTGACCAAAGCACTGTTGGAAGTGTGATACTTTGACCACAACACCATAGACAAAGTGCAATGGTGACCAAAGCACCATTGAAACTGTGATAATGTGACACAAGCACCATAGACAGAGTGAAAATGTGACCAAAGCACCATCAAAACAGTGAGAATGTGACCTAAGCACCATAGAGAGAGTGAGAGTGTGACCAACACACCATTAAAAATGTGACAATGTGACCAAAACACCATTGAAACAGTGATAATGTGACCAGAGCACCATGGACATAGTGAACGTGTGACCACAGCACCATTGAAAAACTGATAATATAACAAAAGCACTAAAGACACATTGAAAATGTGACCAAAGTACCATTTAAAAAATGATTATGTGATATAAGAACCATAGACACAGTGAAAGTGTGACCAAAGCACCAATGAAACAGTGAAAATGTGACCTAGGCATCATAGATATAGTGAATTTGTGACCAAAGCACCACTAAAACAGTGATAATGTGACCAAAGTACCAAAAACACCACCAGGGCGTGACCAAAGCACCATTGAAACAATGATAATGTGACCTAAGCACCATAGACATAGTGAAAGTGTGACCAAAACACCATTGTAACTGTGATTATGTAAACTGAGCACTATAGTTACAATGAAATTGTGACAAAAGTACCATTAAAATAGTGATAATGCTACCAGAGCACCATGAAAACGGTAATAATGTGACCTAAGTACCATAGACAAAGTGAAAGTGTCATCAAAGCATCATTGAAAGTGTGATAATGCGAGCAAAACACAATAGAAAGCGTGAAAGTGTGATAAAAGTACCATTAAAAGAGTGATAATGTGACCAAACCACCATTGAAGTAGTGATGATATAACCAAAGCACCATAGACACAGGGAAAATGTGACCAAAGCACCATTGAAACAGTGATAATGTGACCAAAGCACCATAGACACCGTAAAATGGTGCCGGAGCACCATTGGAATAGTGATAACATGACCAAAGCACTGTAGACACAGTGAAAGTGTGACCAAAGCAATTTTATAACAGTTATAATGTGACCTACAAACTATAGAAAAGGTGAAAGTGTGACCTAAGTAAGTCGATGACGTGGCCGATGCCTGTATAAACGTGTAATCAACACTCTTTTGTGCAGCTTGCACATTTTTCATTGTTGCTATAAGTAGACAAGTGGTTTAGTGGTCCAAGCACGCTTGGTGCCTTTATTTATTTTCAATCAAGAAGAATGTGACCCAAGCACCATCGACACAATGAAATTGTGACCAAAGCAGCATTGAAATAACGATAATGTGACCACGACACCATAGACACAGTGAATGATTGACCAATGCACCATTGAAACAGTAATGATATGACCAAAGCACCATGGACACAGTAAACGTGTGACCAAAGTACCACTGAAACAGTGGTAATGTGATCTAAGCACCATGGATAGAGTGAAAGTGTGACCAAAGCACCATTGACAAAGTGATTATGTGAGCTACGCACCATAGGCAACGTGAAATTGTGACCAAAGCACCATGGAAAGAGTGATAATGTGACCTAAGCATCATATACACGATGAAAGGGTGACCAAAGCACCATTGAAACAGCAATAATGTGACCAAAGGACCATTGAAACAGTTAGAATGTGACATAAGCACCCTACACACAATGGAAGCGTTAGCAAAGCACCATTGAAACAAAGAATATGTAACCAACGCAACATAGAGACAGTGAAACTGTGACAAAAGCACCATTGAAACAGTGATAGTGTGACCTAATAAACATAGACATACTGAATATGTGACCAAAGCACCATTAAAACACTGATAATGTGACACACGCAACATAGACACACGATACGTGTGATCAAAGCATCATTGAAATAGTGATAATGTGACCTAAACACCATGGACAAAGAAAGAGTGTGACCAAACTACCACTAAAACAATGACAATGTGACCAAAGCACCATAGACTAGGCACAGTGAAAGTGTCACCAAGGCACCATTGAAACAGAGGTTATGTGACCTTAGTACCATAGACAGTGTGAAATTGTGACCAAAACACCATTCAAACAGTCATTATGTGTGACCAAAGCACCATTGAAATAATAATAATATGAGCAAAGTACCATAGACAAAGTGAAACTGTAACCAACGCACGATTTAAAATGATAAATTTAATATAACCAAAGAACCATAGACACTGTGAAGCTGTGACCAACGGACCATTGAAACAGTTGTAATGTTACCCAAATACCATAGACAGAGTGAAAGTGTGATCAAAGCACCATTGAACAGGGAGGATGTGACCAAAAGCACCAATAACACATTAAAGGTGTGACAAAAGCACCATGAAAGCAGTGATAATATGACAGACGCACCATGGACACAGTGAAAGTGCAACCAAAACACCATTGAAGCAGTGATAATGTGACCAAAGCACCATAGACATAATAGAAGTGTGACCAAACTACCATTGCAACAATGATAATGTGACCTTAACACCATATACACAATACAAGTGTGACCAAAGCACCATTGAAACAATGATAATGTGAGCGTCGTACCATAGAGAAAAACATAGTCTACCCAAAGCATCATTGAAACAGTGATATCGCACCAAAGAACTATAGACCCGGTGAAATTGCGACCAAAGGACGATTGAAACAGTGATAATGTCACCTAAGCACCATAAAATGAAAGTGCGATGAAAGCACCATTGAAGCAGTGAGAATGTGATATAAGCACCAAAGACACCGTGAAAGTGTGCTCAAATCATAAATGACGAGTGATAACGTAACCAAAGCACCATAAACACATTGAAGGTGTCCCCAAAGCACCATTGAAACGGCAAAAATGTGATCAAAGCACCATAGACACAATGAGAGTGTGACCAAAGCACAATTGAAATAGTGATAACGTGACCAAGGCACCATAGACACATTAAAGTGTTACCACAGCACCATTGAAACAGTGATAATGTGACCTAAGCACCATAAACATAGTGGAAGTGTGACCAAAGCAGCATTGAAACCATAATAATGTGATCCAAGCACAACAGACATTGTGAAAATGTGACCAAAGTATAATTGAAACAGTAATGATGTGACAAAAGCAACATATACATAGTAAACATGTGACCAAAGTTCCATTTAAACAGTAATAATGTGACCAAAGCACCATTGAAGCAATGATATTGTGACCCAAGCTTCATAGCCACGATGTAAGTGTGACCATGGCACCATTGAAACAATGATAATGAGACCATAAAACTATATATACATTGAAAGTGTGAATAAGGAACCACTGAAGCAGTTATAATGTAAACAAAGCACAATAGTCATAGTGAAAGTGTGACAAAACCAACATTGAGAAAGTGATAATGTGACATAAGTATCATAGACACAGTGAAAGTGTGACCAAAGTACAATTGAAATAGTGAAAATGTTACCAAAGCACCATACACACAGTGAGAGTGTGACCAAAGCACCATTGGAACAGTGATAATGTGACCAAAGCACCATAGGCATAGTGAAAGTGTGACCAAAAGCAACATTGAAACTCTTGCAATGTGACAAATCACCATAGACCCAGTGAACGTGTGACCAAAGCACCATTGAAATAGTGACAACGTGACATAAGCACCCCACAAACAATGAAAGTGTTACCAATGTACCATTGAAACAGCAATGCTGTGACGAACGCACCATAAGAAAACTGTGCTATTGTGACAAAAACATCATAGACACATTAAAAGTGTGACAACAGCACCATTCAAATGGTGATAATGGGACCAACGCACCATAGACACAGTGAACGTTTGACCAAAGCACTATTGGCAGAGTGATGATGTGACCAGTAACAATAGAAGCGATGAAAATGTGACCAAACTACCATTAAAATGTGATCAAAGTACCATAGACACGGTGAACGTGTGACCAAAGTAACATTGAAACAGTGATAATGAGACCCAAGAACCATAGACACGGCGAAAGTGTGACCAAAGCACCATTGAAACAGTGAGAATGTCAGCTAAGCACCATAGACACAATGAACGTATTTCTAATGCACCATTGTAACAGTCATAATATGACCAAAACACCACAGAAACAGTGAAAACGTGACCAAAACACCATTGAAACAGTGATAATGTGACACACGGACCATGGAAACAGTGAAAGTTTGACCAAAGCATCCTTGAAAATTTGATAATGTGACCAAGCACCAAAGACAGAGTGAATGTGTAACCAAATCACAACTGAAAGATTGATAATGTGACTTGAACACCATAGGCACCGTCTAGCTGTGACCAAAGTGCCATTCAAACAGTGATAATGTGACCAAAGCAACATAGACACACTGAAAGTGTGACCAAAGCACCATTGAAACATTGACATTGTGACTTAAGCACCATAACCAGTGTGAGCGTATAACCAACGAACCATTCATACAGTGAGCATATGACACGATGTAGGTGTGACCAACGCACCATTGAAACACTGTTAATGTAACCTAAGCATCATATACATAGTGAAAGTGTGACCAAAGGACTATAGAAGCAGCATTAATGTAACCAAAACAACATACACATATAAAAGTGTGACCAAAGCACCATTGAAACAGTGATTATGTGAGATACGCATCCTAGGCACAGTGAAAGTGTGACCAAAACACAGCTAAAACAGTGATAATGTGACCTAAGCACCATAGACATAGTGAACGTGTCACCAAAGTACCATTAAAACCGGGATAATGTGATGAGAGAACAATAGACACAGTGAATGTGTGATCAAAACATCATGGAAACAGTGATTATGTGATCAAAGCGCCATAGACACATTGAATGTGTGACCAAAGCACCATTGAAACAGTGATCATGTGACCAAAGCACCATATAAAAGTGAAAGTGTGACCAACGCACCGTTGAAACAGTGATAATGTGACATAAGCACCAACAACACTGTAAGAGTGTGACCAAAGCACCACTGAAACAGTGATAATGACACCAAAATACCATTGAAACAGTGATAATGTGACATGCCATTGACACAACAAGTGTGACCAAAACACCCCTGAAACCATCATACTATGAGTAAAGCACAATAGACACACGGAAAGTGTGACCAAAGCACCCTTAGAACTGTGACAATGTGACAAAACAACAATAGACAAAGTGAAAGTGTTACCAAGGCACCATCAAAACAGTGATAATGTAGCATATGCACTATAGAAACAGTAAACGTGTGACCAAATCACCATACAAATAGTGATAATGGGACCTAAGCATCACAGAGAGAGTGAATGTGTGATCAAAGCACCGCAGAAACAGTGATCATGTGACCAAAGCACCATAGGCACACTGGACGTGTGACCATAGCACCATTGAGACAAAGCAAATGTGACCAAAATACCATAGACAGAGAGAAAATGTGACAAAGGCACCATTCAAACAGTGATAATGTGACCAAAAGCACTATACACATAGTGAAAGATTGTCCAAAGCACCATTGAAACAGTGATAATATGACATACGAACTGTAGACGCAGTGAAGGTGTGACCAATGTACAATTGAAAAGGTGATAATGTGACATCAGCACAATAAACACTCTACAAATTTGACAACTGCACCATTGAAGCAATTATTATGTGACACAAGTGCTTAAAGCACACGAAACCTGTGACCAAAGCACAATTAAAATAGCGATAACGTGACCTAAGCACCATAAACACAGTGAAAGTGTGACCAATACACCTGTTTTGGTCACACTTTGAAAAACACTTTCTAAAGCACCATTGAAACAGTGATATCATGACCAAAGCACCATATACACACTAAAAGTGTGACCAATGCACCACTGAAACTGTGATAATGTGATCAAAGCACCATATTCAAAGGGAATGTGTGACCAAAGCACTATTGAAACAGTGATAATGTGACCTACGCACCATAGACACAATGAAAGTGTGAACAATGCACCATTGAAACAGTGATAATGTCATCTACGTATCATAGACACATTGAAAGTGTGACCAAAGCACCATTCTAGAAGTGATAATGTGACCACAGTACCATAGACACAGTGAAGGTGTGATACAATCACCATTAGACCCATGATAATGTGATGTAGTAACCATATAAATAGTAAATGTATGACCAAAAAACTATTCAAACAGTGATAACGTGACCAAAGTACGATTGAAACAATGACAATGTGACCTATCCACCATAAACACAGTGAAAGTGTGACCAAAGCACCGTTGAAACAGTGAGAATTCGACTTAAACAACATACACACAATGAAGGTGTGACCAATTCACCATCAAAACAGTGATATTGTGACCAGCACACCATAGACACAGTAAAAGTGTGACCAACGCACCATTGAAGCAGTGATGATATGATCTACGCACCATTACCACATTAAGATGGTGATCATAACACTATTAAAACAGTGACATTTTGACTTCACCAGTGTAGACAAAGTGAAAGTGTGATCAAAGCAGCATCAAAATAGTGATAATGTAACCTAAGCACTATAGACACATTGAAAGTGTGAACAAAGCACCATTACAACAGTGATAATGTGACCAAAGCACCATAGAAACAGTGAATGTATGACCAAAGCACTATTGGAAAAGTGATCATGAGACCAAAGCACCATAGAAACAATGAAAGTGTGACCAAAGCACCATTGAAACAGTGACAATGTGACATAAGTACCAAAGACACTGAGAAAGTGTGACCAGAGTACCATTGGAACAGTGATAATGTGACCAAAGCACCATAACCAAAGTAAACATGTGAGCAAAGAATCATTGAAACAGTGATAATGTGACCAAACCAACATAGACACACAAATGTGGGACCAAAGCACAATTGAAACAGTGACTAGTGACCTACGCATTATAGACAAAGTGAAAGTGTGATGGATGAAGCATTAAACACTGATAACATGACATCAGCACCATATAAACGGCAAACGTGTGACCGAAGCACCATGTAAACAGTGATAGTTTGACAAGAGCACATAGAAACTTCGAATGTGTGCTCCGAACACTAGTGAAGAAGTGATGATGTTACCAAAGCACCATAGACAGAGAAAGTGTGACCAAAACACCATTGAAACAGTGGCAATGTGACAAAGGCACCATAGACACAGTAAGTGTGTGACCAAAGCACCATTGAAAGAGTTATAATGTGTCCTAAGCACCATAAAGACCGTAAAATTGTGACCAAAGCACCACTGAACACTGATCATGTGACCAAAGCACCATAGACAAAGTGAAAATGTAACCAAAGCACCATTGAAACATTGATAATGTGATGCGAGCACCAAAGACAAAGTGAAAGTGTGATCAAAACACCATTGAAACAGTGATGATGTGATCAAATCGCCATAGACACAGTGAACGTGTGATTGAAGCACCATTTGAACTATGATAATGTTACAAAAGCACAGTAGACATAGTGAAAGTGTGACCAAAGCACCATCAAGACAGTCAGAATGTGACATAAGCACCACAGACACGGTGAAAGTGTGACCAAAGCACCATTGAAACAATGACAATGTGACTAAATCACCATATACATAGTTAAACTGTGATAAAGCACCATTGAAATAGTGATCATGTGACCAGAGCACCATAGACACAGTGGAAGTGTGACCAATGGACCATTGAAACAGGACTAATGAGACCAAACCACCATTGAAACAATGAACGTGTGACAAATGCACCATTCAAACAGTGATGAAGAGACCAAATCACCATAAACACAGTGAACAGCTTTCCAAAGCACCATTGAAACCGTGATAATATGACCTAAGCAATACAAGCACAGTGAAGGTGTGACCAAGCACCATTTAAAAAGTGGTAGTGTGACATAAAAACAATGGCCACAGTGAAAATAGGACCAAAACACCATTGAAGCAGTGAAACTGTGACACACGTACTATTGACACAGTAAACGCATGACCAAAGCACAATTGAAAGAGTGAAAATGTGACCTAAGCACCATGAACAAAGTGAAAAGGCTACCAAAGCACCACTAAAAAAATGATAATGTGACCAAGGCTCCATAGGCAAAGTGACTGTGTGGCCAAAACACTATTGAAAGAGTGATAACACAACCAAAGCACCACAGACATCGTGAACTTGTGACCAAAGCTCCATTGAAACAATGATAATGTGACCAAAGCACCACAGACAAAGTAAAATTTGGACCAAAGCACTATTGAAACAGTCATTATGTGACATACACACCATAGACACGGTGAAAGTGTGAACGAAGCACCATTGAAACAGTGGTAAAGTTACAAAAGCACCATACATACAATGATAGTGTGACCAAAGCACCATTGACATAGTGATTTTGTCACCTAAGCACCATAGATACAGTGATAGTGTGACCGAAGCACCATTACAAATGTAATAGTGTGACCTAAGCACAACATCCACAGTGAAAGTGTGACAAAAACACCATCAAAACCGTAATAATGTTACAAAAGCAACATATCCACGGTGAATGTGTCATAAAAGCACCATTAGAACAATGATAATGTGACCTAAACACTATAGAAATAGTAAACGGATCACAAAAACACTATTGAAACAATGATAATGTGATCAAAGTCCCACAAACATAGAGACGTGTGATGAATGAACCATTGAAACATTGATAATGTGACCTAAGGAGCATAAATACAGTGAAAGTGTGACAAAAGCACCATTGAAGTAGGGATAATGTGACTTAAGCAACATAGACACAGTGAAAATGTAACAAAAACACCATTGTAATAGTGATAACATGACCAAAGCACCATAGAAGCAGTGAAAGTGTGACTAAGGCACCATCAACATAGTTAGAATGTGATCAAAGCACCATAGCCATGTTGAAAAGGTCACCGTAAGACTATTGAATCAGTGATATTGTGATTTAACCATTATAGACAAACTGAAAGTGTGACCAAAGCTCCATTGAAACAGTGATAATGTAACCTTAGCACTATAGACACATTAAAAGTGCGAAAAAAGAACCATTGAAACAGTGGTTATGTGACCAAAGTACCATAGACACAGTGAAATTGCGACCAAAGCACCATTGAAAAAGTGATAGTGTGACCAAAGCACCATAGACATAGTCAACATGTGACCAAAGCACAGTTGAAACAATATTAATGTGACCTAAGTACCAAAGACACGGTGAAAGTGTGACCAGAGTACCATTGAAACAGTGATAATGTGATCAAAGCACAATAGGCAAAGTGAAAGTATGCCCAACGAACCATTGAACCACTGATAATAGGACTACCGCACCATAGACACATAAACGTGTCACCAAAGCACAGTAGAAAAAGTGATAACATGACCTAATGACTACATATACATTGAAAGTGTGACAAAACCACCATTGAAACAATGATAATGTTACCTAAGCACCATAGACAGAATGGAAGTGTGACCTACGCATCATATACACCGTTAAATTGTGACCAAAGCACCATGTAAACAGTGATAATGTGACCAAAGTACCATAAACACTGTTAAAGTATAACCCAATCACCATTGAAACAGTGGTAATGTGACCAAAGCACCATGGACAACGTGAAAGTGTGACCAACGCACCATTAGAACAGCTATAATGTGACATAAGCACCAAAGACACAGTGAACATGTGACCAAAGCACTATGAAAATAGTGATAATGTGACCAAGGCACCATAGACACAGTGAAAGTGTGCCTAAAGCACCATTGAAATAGTGAGAATGTGACATACGCACCATGTACAAACTGAATGCGTGACCAAAAGCACCACTCAAACAGTGATAACGTGACATAAGCACAGTATACATAGTGAAAGTGTGACCAAAGCACCATTAAAAGAGTGACCAAAGCATCAATGAAACAGGGATAATGTGAATGAAGCACCATAGGCACATAGAAAGTGTGACAAAAGCACCATCGAAACGGTGATAATGTGACGAAAGCCCCATAGACACATAAACGCGTGACCAAAGCACCATTGCAACATTCAAAATGTGACCTAAGCACTGTAGGTAGAGGGATAGTCTGACCAAAGTACAATTGAGATCGTAAATATGTGACCAAAGTAACAAAGATTCAGTGAACGTGCAACCAAATCATGTTTTGAACAACAACAATGTGACCTAGGCACTACACAGACATTAAAAGTGTGAAAAAAGCTCCATGCAAACAGTGATAATTTGACCAAAGCATCATAGACACGGTGAACGGTTAACCAAAACCCCTTTAAAATAGTGATAATGTGACATAAGCACAATACACACAGTGAAACTGTGACCAACGCACCATCGAAATAGTGAGAATGTGAACTAGGCTTTATAGACACGATGAAAGTGTGACCAAGCACCATTGAAATGGTGATAATGTGACCTACGCACTTTAGACACAATGAAAATATGACCAACGCAACATTGAAACAGTTATAATGTGACATAAGCACTGTATACACAGTGAAATTGTGGCCAAAGTACCATAGAAACAGGGATAATGTGACCTTAGCACCATACACACATTGAACGTGTCACCAAAGCACCATTGAAGCAGTGTTTATGTGGCCTCAGAACTATGGACATAGTAAACGTGTGACCAAAGCACCATTGAAATGATAATAATGTGACCTAAGAATTATAGACACACAGAACGTTTGACCTAAGCACCATTGAAATTGTGAATATATGACCAAAGCACTATTGAAACAGTTATCACATGACCAAAAGCACTATTTAATTAGTGAAAGTGTGACCAAAACACCATTGAATCAGTGATAATGTGATGCAAGCACTATAGACACAGTGAAAGTATGAACAAATAACCATTGAAACAGTGATAGTATGACCGTAACACTCTAGGCAAAGTGAAAGTGTGACAAAAGTACCATTGAAACAATACCAATATGACATAAGCACTATATACACAGAAAACGTGTGACCTAAGCAATATTGAAACAGTGATAATATGACCAAAGCAGCATTGAAATAGTTATGACATGACCAAAGCACTTTTTACATAGTGAAAGGGTGACCAAAGCACGATTGAAACAGTGATAATGAGACGTAAGTACTTAAGTCAAAGTGAAATTGTTACCAAAGAGCCATGAAAACAATAATAAGATGACCTAAGTGCTACAGAAATGATAAACGTATGACCAAAGCATAATTGAAACTGTGATAATGTGACCTACGCACTATGGACACATTGCAAGTGTGACCAAAGCACAATACAAACAGTGACAACATGACCTAAGCTCTATACATAGAGTGAATGATAACCAAACTACCATTGAAATAGTGATAACGTGACATAAGCACTACAGACACAGTGAAAGTGTGACCAAAGAACCATTAGAATGGTGATTATGTGACCTAAATACTTTAGAGACAGTGAACGTGTGACCAACGCACCATTGAAACAGTGATAATGTGGCTTTGGCACCAAAGATGCAGGGCAAGTGTGACCAAAGCACCATTGAAATAGTGATAACGTGACCTTTGAAATGTAGACAAGTTTAAAGTGAGACCAAAGTACCATTGAAGGAGTGATAATGTGACCTAAGAACTATTGACATAGTGAAAGTGTGACTAAAGCACCATTGAAACAGTGATTATGTGACCTGAGCCCTTTAGACACAGTGAAAGTCTAACTGTAACACCATTGAAACATTGATAATGTAACCAAAGCACCATTGAAACAGTTATCACATGACCAAAGCACTTTTCACATAGTGAAAGTGTGACCAATGCACCATTGAAGTAGTAATAACGTGACGACGGCACTAGAAACACGGTGAAACTGTAACCAAAGCACCATTGAAACACTAATTATATGACTTAAACACTACAGACACAGTGAAAATATGAACAAAGCACCATTGAACCATTGATACTATAACCTTAGCACTATGGACATTGTGAAAGTATGACCAAAACAACCATTGAAACAGTGATAATACGACCTCAACACTATAGACAGTGAAAGTGTGATCAACGCACCATTGAAATAGTGATAATGCGACCTTAGAACAATATACACTTTGAAAGTAGGATCAAAGCACCATTGAAACAGTGATGATGTGACCATAGGACTGTAGACACAATGAAACTGTGACCAAAGCACCATTGAAACAGTGATAATGTGACAAAAGCACTATAGGCAAATTGAACGTTTAACTAAGCACAATTGAGAAGGTGATAATGTAAACAAAGCAGCATTGAAGCAATTATCACGTGACCAAAGCACTATTGACATAGTGAATGTATGACCAAAGCACCATTAAAACAATGATAGGATGATATAAGCACTATAGGCACCGTGAAATATTGACCAAAGCACCATTGAAAAGTGATAATGTGACCTTACCACTTTAGACACAATGCAAGTGTGACCAAAGTACCATTGAAACAGTGATGACGTGACCTAAGCACTATAGTGACAATGACAGTGTGACAAAAGTACCATTGAAACCGCGATAATGTGACCTACGCACTTTACACACTCTTAAAATGTGACCCAAGCAACATTTAAACAGTTAAAATGTTACATAAGCACTACATACACACTGAAAGTGTGACCAATATTCCATTGAAAGAGTGATAATGTGTCCTTAATGCTATAGAGACATTGAAAGTGTCACCAAATCGCCATTGAAACTGTGATAATGTGACCAAAGGAATATAGTCACAGAGAAAGTGTCACCAAAGCACAATTGAAACAGTGAAAATGTGACGTAAGCACTATGGACACAGTGAAACGCTGACCAAATCACCATTCAAACAGTAATTATGTGACTTAATCACTATAGACACAGTGAAAGTGTGACCAGCGCACCATTGCAACAGTAATAATGTGACTAAAGCACCATATATACGGTGAATGTGTGAACAAAGCACCATTGAAACTATGATAATGTGACCTACGCACTACAGATATAGTGACACTTTGACCAAAGCACAATTGAAACAATGATAATGTGACCTAAAAACCATAGACATTGTGAACATTTAATCAAAGCACCATTGAATTACTGATTATGTGACCTCAGCACCAGAGACACATTGAAAGTATGACCAAAGCACCATTGAAACAAAGCTTATGTGACGTACAAACGACAGAAACAATGAAACTACGACGAAAAGCACTACCGAAACAGAAACTTCATAACCTACCACTATAGACATTGTAAACGTGGGACCAAAGTTCCAATACAAATGTGATATTGTGACCAAAGCAGCATAGACACTGTGAAAGTGTGACCAAAGTGTTGAATGTTTTTGCCCCTTGTTCAGTGTTGTAGGACGGACAGGGAATGCTCTGCCCCTTGTGGAGGTATGACCCCTAGATCCGTTGTAGTGTGACTCAACTATGCTCTGTCTCTTGTGAGATATGATCTGTGAGTACACCATGTGGGTGAGTGGTTACCTTGGCCATTTTGTTGATTTGACCAAGTGAGAGGTCATGAGGTCGATCCTGGCCCCATGCATATCTTGTTTGCTGTGGAAGCTTCCAAGAAAGAAAGTCCGTAGCTTCTTGGACGCTACATGGTTTGTCTGTCACCTTGACACTAGGATGCTTATGTGTCAAGCCCACAGTGCAAGTCTATTGGTGACGTGGCTGGTTCAGGCCACTTCCCAGGAATGTGCTTTTGAGTTCTAGGACTGGACAGACAGCTATAAAAGGACTTGTCTTGCATGCTGATCAATCAGCCCTTGCTTGATGCTCTCTTGCTTATTGATGACTTGAGCTCTTCTTGAGATGTAATGCTAAGGCGTTAGTACTCTTGAAGGTGAAGTGTATGCCTGATTAAGTTTGGGGTGCATGACACATGTCAACAAAGGAAGAAGGCCTAAAAACCTTCGTGAGCTTTTCGGTTTCGTGGCTTCTCTGCCAGAGGTGGTTAGCTCAGTAGCTAACAAAGGGTTATGGGTCCACTCCTTTGGTTAGGGAAGTTTCACGCACGCAACCGCTAAGGTCACAAGTAGTGAGAGCGCCTTCGCTCTCATCCAACTTCTCTGTTTGCAGGGCAACATCAGCAGGAGGGGAATGCAACACATCTGCACCTTTCTACCTTGGGAGCTGACATCAGCCTACATCAACCTACATCAGCCAACATCTGCTTGCAATGGCCAACGGTAACAGGGGAAGCAGTTTCCTCTTCTCACCAACAGCCTATAGCGGCCTCAAAAACAGGTTCATCGGCATCAACTACAGGTGCAGCAGCTGAAGCAGTTATAGTTGTGGGGATGGCAGGGACAGGGGAACCAGGGAATCATTTGCCCATCCTCAAGTTTGATGGAGAGGGGTTTGCACTCTGGAAGTGGCAGTTTGAGATCATCATGGATGACAGAGATCTGCTAGGATATTTTGACGGAAGTATCCCAGCACCAAAGGAGGAGGGTGCTGACCTTGTGGCATGGGTCAAGCTCAACAAGAAGGCTCTCGCCATTCTTGTGTCCTCCATACAACCCTCAGTCCTTTCGCACATCAGCGGTTGTACAGTGGCAGCCGCGGCATACGCCAAACTCGGCAAGGTGTTTCAGTCCTCCTCACTTGCCAACCGTCTCTTCATTCTACAAAACCTCATCAGCATGAGGCTTGGTGAAGGGGAGGATGTCTCCGCCTTCATGCAGAAGTTTGAGACACTCTTGCAACAAGCCACCGGAATGGGGTGGGACCTGAAATCCGACATGCAGGCCATGATCTTTCTGATGACGCTGCCGGAAAGTTGGGGCCCCATGATAACAGTGATTGGAGGGTGGACGAAAGATCTAGTTTTCTACACCACCGTCTCTCAGTATGTGCGGAATGAAGCCATGCGTCGTAGCAGTAGTGAAGCAAACATGGCTGCCTTTGCCTCACGGAGCAGCGGCACCTTCCTTAATACCTCATCCTCTGGGTACAAGGGAAACAACAGCACTGGCAACAGTGGAAGGGGTGCAAAGCACCAAGGAAACTGCCACAATTGTTGCAAGGCCAGACACTGGGCTCGAGAGTGCCGTGCACCCAAGAGAGAGGGAGGAGACGGGGATGAATGGTGAGGGGGAAATGGTGGGAAGGATCCCACAAGCTTGATGGCTGAGTGTGCCTCCAACAAAGGGCGGGCGATACTCAGGCCAGGAGCCTATGGCCTTGACTCGGGCACAAACGAGCACACCACTTACGAGAAGAGATACTTCATCTCTCTTGCTCCGTGTAACAAGAACTTCAGAGTCGCCAACGGCAAGGTTGAGGCAGCTGAGGGGATTGGTGACAAGCTGGTCACAGTGGTTGTCAACGGTGGAGTTTCCGACCTCAAGCTAGAGGGGGTGGTCTACTTGCCCTCCTTCACAGCCAACCTGCTCTCTGTCTCTAAGATAACTGACCATGGCATGACAGTGGTCTTTACAGAGAAGGAAGCGGTGATAGTTCCCACCAAGGACATCAACATTTCCTACTCTTCCAAGAAGGTTGTCGCACACGTTCCTCGCGTTGATGGACTCTACGTCTTGCAGACCAAAACGACAACTTCAACGGCTGAATCTTTGGCCGAGAGTGATGATGAGGAGAGCGGCGATGCAGACTCAGATGAGGAAGGACATGTTGGAGCAGCGGAAGCAGTGGAAGCAGATGATTTGGCAACAAAACCGCAGGCAAATGCAGCCACCGGGGCTGTTCATTCTAACCTGTGCACATCCTCAAAGAACCTGTGGCACAAGCGCTTTGGACACGTGGCTCATCGCACATTGGAGCTCATGGGAAAGCAGGAGCTAGTGCGTGGGATGGAGCTAGGTGATGAGGTGGAGGAGCGGATATCATGTGTGACCCATGCCTTCAAGACAAGGCGAAAAAGAAACCCTTCAAGCGCAATGGAACGCGTGCTCTCGCACCTCTTGATCTTGTCCACTCTGACGTATGTGGTCCCTTTCGCATACCATCAAATGGAGGCAGCCGATATTTCCTCACATGCATCGACGACAACAGCCGCAAAGTCTGGATATACTTTCTCAAAAAGAAAAGTGAGGTGAAGGAGAATCTACAGGCCTTTGTCGCTATGGTTGAGCGACAGAGTGAAAAGAAGGTGAAGGCATTCAGGACGGACAATGGGGGAGAGTACGAAGCTTGCAGGGAGTGGCTCAAGACACAGGACATTGAACACCAGAAAACTACGCCCTACTCACCTCAAAGCAACGGCGTAGCAGAGAAGATGAACCAGACGCTCCTAGGCATGACAAGGTGCATGCTCTTTGATGCCAAGCTTCCTCCTAGGCTCTGGACTGAAGCAGCACGTACGGCTACATACCTTGTGAACCTCACACCTGCAGCAGCTCTGTAAAGGAGAAGCAAGAAGAAGCAGACACAGCAGTTGAAGACGCCTCAAGAAGCATGGTCAGGCAGGAAGCCGGACACCTCCCATCTCAAGGTGTTTGGTTGCACCGGGTTTGCCAAGGTCCAGGCTGGTGAGGGCCCTGGAAAGCTCGATGCAAGAGCACGAAAGTGTATTTTCATCGATTACCACACCGCCCACAAAGCCTATCGACTGTGGGACCAAGGAGCCAACATAGGTCATCCACAGCAAAGACGTGGATTTCCACGAAATGTCTCTGAGTAAGGGGGAGCATCTCGAACTCGAGAACGCTCCAGAACAGGGAGAGTGGCTCACTCTCCTAGAAGAGGGAGACGAAGCACCAGCACAATGGCATGGGATAGGTACTGCAACAGGGAGAGGAGCTCGTGAAGATGACTCGGAGGAATCAGACGCTGATTCAGACATATCCGATCCTCCGGAACATGAGGATGATGCCTCTCCCATCATCAACGACGAACCAGACCTCCAGCCTCTACATCAACAGCACCAGCCTGCAGGTTCAAGGAGCAGTTCACGCCTCAAAGTACCTCGGCAGCATTACGACGCAGATAGGGGTGCATGGACAGGCTTCAACTATTCATTCTTCGTTCAAGAGGAGCCAACGACTGTCGAAGAGGCACTCACTCGGCCTGACAAAGCAGAGTGGGACGAAGCAATTCGTAGTGAACTCAGCTCCATTGAAGAGAATGGGACCTGGGTGCTGGTGGACAGACCTGCCGGGGCTCACGTTGTGGGATCCAAGTGGGTGCTGAAAGTAAAAAGGAAACAGGATGGCAAGATAGACAAGTACAAGGCACGGGTGGTAGCAAAGGGGTTCTCCCAACGGCCTGGCGCAGAGTACGATGAGACCTTTGCCCCAGTTGTGACGTTTGCCTCCATCCGGTCANGCTCGCCATTGCTGCTGCCGAGAACATGGAGGTCCACCAGATGGATGTCAAGACAGCCTTCCTTTACGGCAAACTTGACAAGGAGGTATTGATGGAGGTTCCGGAGGGGGTTGATGCTCCTCAGGGCAAGGTGTGTAGATTGGTGAAGGCACTCTATGGGCTAAAACAAGCGCCAAGACTTTGGTACCAGGAGATGGACACCTTCATGGCCAAGGAGTCCTTCATGCACTGCGACAATGTCCCTAGCATGTATGTGCATGAGAGTGACAAAGGGACTATGTTGGTCGCCTTGTACGTTGATGACCTGATTCTATGCTCCTCTTCAACGCAGCTGCTAGACGATCTCAAGGGGCAGTTGAGTAGCAGATTCAAGATGAAGGACATGGGTC
This sequence comes from Penium margaritaceum, assembly GCA_023375785.1. NCBI lineage: Eukaryota > Viridiplantae > Streptophyta > Zygnematophyceae > Desmidiales > Peniaceae > Penium > Penium margaritaceum. The sequence goes on from SZWC01004319.1 coordinate 103,567, forward strand.
CTCTTGACTTCTATCTTGGAATTGCAATCAAGCGCGACAGAGCAGCAGGTACCATCAGCCTGAACCAGACAAAATACATCGACTCCATCCTCAAACGATACGACATGGCAGATTGCAAACCTGCCAGCACACCCATGAGCTCGGAGTGCAAACTCTCCACCTCCATGTCCCCATCCAACGAAGCGGAGAAAACTGACATGCTGGGCATCCCATATCAGTCTGCAGTGGGCAGTCTGATGTATGCCATGGTCGCCACCCGACCAGATATAGCCCATGCTGTTGGGCAGGTGAGCCGGTTTGTGGCCAATCCCGGTCCACTTCACTGGCAGGCCGTGAAGCGCATCATGCGCTACCTTCAGGGGACGCGGCACGT
>SZWC01004319.1:104813-158740 GCA_023375785.1 Penium margaritaceum
GCTACATGGTTGGTCTGTCACCTTGACACTAGGATGCTTATGTGTCAAGCCCACAGTGCAAGTCTAGTGGTGACGTCGCTGGTTCAGGCCACTTCCCAGGAATGTGCTTTTGAGTTCTAGGACTGGACAGACAGCTATAAAAGGACTTGTCTTGCATGCTGATCAATCAATCCTTGCTTGATGCTCTCTTGCATATTGACGACTTGAGCTCTTCTTGAGATGTAATGCTAAGGCGTTAGTACTCTTGAAGGTGAAGTGTATGCCTCATTAAGTTTGGGGTGCATGACATATGTCAACAAAGGAAGAAGGCCTAAAAACCTTTGTGAGCTTTTCGGTTTCCCGGCTTCTCTGCTAGAGGTGGTAAGCTCAGTAGCTAACACAAAGCACCATTGAAACAGTTGCAATATGACCAAAGCACAATACACGAAGGAAACGTCTGAGTAAAGCACCATTGAAACAGTGATAATGTGACATATGCACCATAGACACAGTGAAAGTGTGACTAACGCACCATTGCAACAGTGACAATGTGACAAAAGCACCATATATATAGTGAAAGTGTGACCAAATAACCATTGTAAGTATGAAAATGCGACTTAAGCACTGTAGATACAGTGAATGTTTGACCAAAACACCATTGAAATAGTGAGAATGTGACCTAGATACAGTAGACACTGTGAACGTGAGACCAACGCACCACTGGAACAGTGATAATATGACCTAAGCACCATAGACAAAGTGAAAATGTGACCAAAGCACCCTTGAAACAGTGATAATGTGACCAAAGCACCATAGACAAAACGAAAGTGTGACCAAGGTACCATTGAAATATTGATAACTTGAGCTAAGCACCATAGACACAGTGAAAGTGTGAACAAAGGACCATTGAATTAGTGATTATGTGACATAAGCACCATAGACACACTGAACGTTTGACCAAAGCACCATTGAAACAGTGAAAATGTGACCTAAGCACTTTAGGAACAATGAAAGTATGACCAAAGCAACATTGAAATAGAATTATTGTAACCTAAGCAGTATAGACACAGTGATATCGTGACAAAAGCACCATTGACACAGTGATAATGTGACCAAAGCACCATAGACATCACCAATGTGACCTATGCACTTTAGACATGGTTAAGTGTGACGAAAGCACCATTGAAACAGTACCGATATGACCCAAGCACCATATACACAATCAAAGGGTGACCAAAGCACATAGAAACAGTGATGATGTGACCTAAGTGCCATAGACATAGTGAATGTGTGACCAAAGCACTATTGAAACAGTGATAATGTTACCAAAACGTAGTAAACAGAGTGAAAGCAAGACCAAAGCGGTATTGAAACAGTGATTACGTGACTTAAGAACTATAGACACTATGAAAGTGTGACCAAAGCACAATTGAAACTTTGATATTATGACATAAGCACCATAGACACAGTGATCGTGTGACTAAAGCACTATTGAAACGGTGATAACATGACCTAAGCACTAAAGACACAATGAAAGTGACCAAAACACCATTGAAATAATGGTGATGTGACCAAAGCACCATAAACACAGTGAAAGTGACCAAAGTACCATTGAAATTGTGATAACGTGACCTAACCACCATAGACACCTTGAAATTGTGACCAAAGCACCATTACAACAGTGGTAGTTTGACCTAAGCACTATATATACAGTGAAAGTGTGACTAAAGCACCATTGAAACAGTGATAATGTGATCTAAGTACTACATACATAATGAAAAATTGACCAAAGCACCATTAGGACAGTGATAATGTATGAATAGTACTATATACAGAGTGAAATGCAAGGAAGAAGAAAGCACCATACACACAGTGAACGTGTGACCAAAGCTCCATTGAAACGGTGCAGATGTGAACTAAGCACCATAGACATGGTGAATGTGTGACCAAAGTACCACTCAAAAAGTGATAATGTGACCCATGCACCATGGACACAATGAAAGGATGGCCAAAGCAAAATTGAAACAGTGATAATGTGACCATAGCACCATACACATAGTGAAAGTGTGACCAAAGCTCCATTGAAACAGTGCTGATGTGAACTAAGCACCAAAGAAATATTGAAAGTGTAACAAAAGTACCACTGAAACAGTGATAATATGACCAAAGCACTATAGACAGATTGAAAGTGTGACCAGAGGCACTATTGAAACAGTGATGATGTGACCTAAGAAGTAATGACACAGTGAAAGTGTTCCCAAGCACCACTGAAACAGTGATATTATGACGTAAGCACCATAGACTCAGTGAAAGGGTGACCAAAGCACTATTGAAACATTGATAATGTGACCTAAGCAATATAGACACATTGAAAGTGTTACCAAAACACCATTGTAACAATGATGATGTGACCAAAGCACCATAGACACGATCAAAGTGACCAAGGCACCATTGAACCTATGACAATTAGACCAAAGCACCATTGAAACAATAACAGCGTGACCTAGTCAAAAAAGACACAGCGAAAAGGTGACCAAAGCACCATTGAAGCAGTGATAACGTGACATAAGCAACAAACCATAGTGAAAGTATGACCAAAGCACCATTAAGATTGTGATAATGTGAACTAAGCAGGATCGACACATTGAAAGTGTGACCAAAGCACCATTGGAACAGTGATAATGTGACCTAAGCACCATAGACACAGTGAACATGTGACCAAAGTACCATTGAATCTGTGATAATGTGACATAAGCACTATAGACATAGTGAAAGTGTGACCAAACCACCATTGAAAATGCAACAATGTGACAAAACCAGCATAGACAAAGTGAAAGTGTGAGAAAAGCACAATTGAAATGGTGGTAAGATGACTGAAGCACCATACACACAGTGAAAGTGTGACCAACCTACCCTTGAAATAGTGAGAATGTAACCTTAGCACCATAGACACAGTGAAGGTGTGACCAAAGAACCATTGTAACAATGAGAATGTGACCAGAGCACCATCGATACAGTGAAAGTGTGACCAAAGCACCATTGGAACTATGATAATGTGACCTAAGCACTATAGATACGGTGAAAGTTTGACCAAAGCACCATTGAAACAGTGATAATGTGACCTAAACACCATAGACACTATGAAAGTGTGACCAAAGAAACATTGGAACAACAACAATTTGACATAATCACCATAGACAAAGTGAATGCGTGACAAAGGCACCATTGAAATAGTGATAATGGGACCAAATTACCATAGACAAAATGAAAGTGTGACCAAGGCACCATTGGAACATTGATGATATAAGCTTAGCACCATAAACACAGTGAAATTGTGAATAAAGAATCATTGAATTAGTGATTATTTTACCTAATCACTATAGACACATTGAACGCGTGACCAAAGCACCATTGAAAGAGTGATAATGTGACATAAGCACTATAGGCATAGTGAACGTGTGACCAGTGCAACATTGAAACAGTGGTAATGTGACCTCACCACCATAGACATAGTGAAAGGGTGACCAAAGCACCATTGCAACAGTGATAATGTGAACTAAATACCATAGACACATTGAACATATGACCAATGTACCAATGAAACAGTGATAATGTCATCTAAGCACCATAGACAAAGTGAACGTCTGACCAAAGCACCATTAAAACAGTGATAATGGGACCTAAGCACGTTAGACACAGTGTAAGGGTGACAAAAGAACCATTGAAAGTGTGATGCTATGACTAACACACCATATTCACATAAACGTGTTACAAAAGCACCACTGAAATAGTGATAATGTGACAAAAGTACCATAGACATAGTGAACGTGTGACCAAACAATTATTGAAACAGTGATAATGTGACCTTTGCGCAAAAGACACAACGAAAGTGTGACCAACGATCCATTCAAGAATTTAAAATGTGACCAAAGCACCCTACACACAGTGAAATTGCAACCAAATCACATTGAAACAGTGTTCATGTGACCAAAGCACCATAAACACAATGAAAGTGTGACCAAAGTACCATTGAAACAGTGATAATGTGACCTAAGTAGCATACAGAGAGTGAAAGTGTGACCAAAGCACCATCAAAACAGGAACAATGAGACCTATGCACCATAGACACAGTGAAAGTATGACCAAAGCACCATTGAAACAGTAATAACATAAAGAAAGCACAGTAGACACATTAAAAGTGTGACCAAAGCACCACTGAAACAGTAAATATGTGACCTTAGAACCACAAACATAGTGAAAGTGAGACTAAAGAACCATTGAAACAGTGGCAATGTGTCCTAAGTAGAATAAACACAGTGAAAGTGTGACCAAAGCACCGTTGAAATAGCAATAATGTGACCTCAGAACCATATACACAGTGAAAGTGTGACCAAAGCACCATTGAAATAGTTAGAATATAACCAAAGCACCATATACAGAGTGAAGGTGTGACCAAAACCACGATTGAAACAGTTATAATGTGACCTGAGCACCATAGACAGTGGAAGTGTGACCAAAGCACCATTGAAACAGTGATAACGTGACCAAAGCACCATAGACACATAAATGTGTGACCAAAGCACCATTAAAACAGTGATAATGTAACTTAAGTACCAAAGATACAGTAAACGTTTGAACAAAACACCATTGAAACAATGACAATATGACATAAACACCATAGACACAGTGAAATTGTTCGTAAACCACCATTGAAACATTGACAATGTCACCAAAGCACCATAGACTCGTAAACGTGTGACCATAGCACCATTGAAACATTTACAACGTGACCTAAGCACCACAGATACGTTCTAGTGTGACCAACACACCATTGAAATAGTGATAATGTGACCATAGTCCCATGGGCACTGTGAAGGTTTGACCACGGCACCATTGCAACAATATTAATGTGACATATACAGAAAGTGTGACCAAAGCACCATTGAAACAGTGATTATGTGACCTAAGCACTTTAGATATAGTGAAAATTAAAACACAGATAATGTGAATAAAGCACTATAGACACAGTGAAAAGGTGGGCAAAGCACCACTAAAACAGTGAAAAAATGACCTTAGCACTTTAGACACAGTGGAAGTGTGACCAAAGCACCATTGAAATAGTGATGATGTGACCTAAGCACTATATGCACAGTGAAAACATGACATAAGCACCATTCAAATAGTGATAATGTACCCAAAGTACCATTGAAACACTAATCACGTAACCAAACCACCGTTGAAATAGTGATTATGTGACCTAAGGACTATATACTCAGTGGAAGTGTGACCAAAGCACCATTGAAAGAGTGATCGTGTTACCTAAGCACAATAGACACAGTGGATGTATGACCAAAGCACCATTGAACAGTGATAACGTGACCTAACACTATAGACATAGTGAAAGTGTAACCAAAGCACCAATTAAACAGTCATAGTGCAACCTCAGTACCATTGACATAGTGAAAGAGTAACCAAAGGACCATTGAAGCAATGATAATGTGACATAAGCACTATAAACATGGTGAAAGCGTGACCGAAGCACCGTTGAAACAGTGATAACATGACCTAAGCACTATACACATAGTGAATGAGTGACCAAAGCACCATTGAAGCAGTCACAATGTGACCCAAGCACCATATGCACACTGAATGTGTGACCAAAGGACCATTGAAACAGTGATAATGTGACCTAAGCATTATAGACACAATGAAAGTGTGACAAAGGCACCATTACAACAGTGATAATGTGACCTAATCACCATAGACACTCAGAATGTGCCAAAAGCGCCATTGAAACAGTGAGAATGTGACCTACGCACTACAGACACAGTGAAATTAGGACCAAAGCACCATTTAAACAGTGATAATGTGACCAAGCACCAAAAACACAGTGAAATTCTGACCAAAACACCATTGAAAATAAGATAATGTGATATAAGCACTATGGACACAGTGAAAGTGTGACCAAAGCACCATTGAAACAGTGAGTATGTGACCTAAGCACTGTATGTACTTTCAAAGGATGACCAAAGCACCATTGAAACAATTATGATGTGACCTAAGCCCTACAGACACAGTAAGGGTCCAACAAAAGCACCATTGAAATAGTGGTGATGTGACGTAAGCACTATAGACACAGTGAATGTTTGACCTAAGCACAATGAAAGAGTGATAATGTAACCAAAGCACCATTGAAACAATCATTATGTGACCAAAGTACTATTAACATAATGAAAGTTTGACCTAAGAACCTTTGAAGCAGTAATAATCTGACATAAGTACTATAGTCACAGTGAAAGTGTGACCAAAACACCATTCAAGCAGTGATTATGTGACATAAGCAATATAGACACAGTGACGTTATGACCAAAGTACCATTGAAATAGTGACAATGTAACCTAAGTACCATAGTCATAGCGAAAGTGTGACCAAAGCACCATTGAATTAGTGATAATGTGACCTTAGCTCTATAGACACTTTGAAAGTGTGACCAATGCACCATTGAAACAGTGATAATGTAACCTAAGCACTATACTCACAGTGAAACTATGACCAATGCACCATTGAAACAGTGCTAATGTGACCTAAGCACTATAGACACAGTGAAAGTTTGACCTAAATACCATTGAAACAGCGATAATGAGACCAAAGCACAATTGAAACAGTTATCACGTGACCAACGCATTATTGACATTATGAAACTTTGACCTAAGCACCATTGAAACAGTGCTAACTTGACCCAAGCACTGTATACAGAGCAAAGGTATAACCAAAGCATCATTGAAATACTAATAATGTGACTTAAGCAGTACAGACACAGTGAAAATGTGACCAAAGCACCACTGAAACCGTGATAATGTGCCTTGAGTAGTATAAACACAGTGAAAGTGTGACCTAAGCACCATTGAAAAAGTGATAATGTAACAAAAGCACCATTGAAAGACTGATCACGTGACCAAAGCATCGTTGAAATAGTAAGTGTGACTTAAGGACAATAGACTCAGTGGAAGTGTGACCAAAGCACCCTTGAACAGTGATCATGTCACCTAATTACAATATACATAGTGAAAGTATGACCAAAACACCATTGAAACAGTGATAATGTGACCTAAGCACTATAGACACAGTGAAAGTGTGACCAAAGCACCATTGAAATAGTGATAATGCAACATAAGCACCATAGACACAGTGAAAATGTAACCAAAGCACCATTCAAATAGTGATAATGTGACCTAATCACTATAGACATAGTGAACGTGCGACCAAAGCACCATCGAAACAGTGATCATTTCATCGAAGCACTATGGACACACTAAATTTGTGACCAAAGTACCAATGAAACAGTGATAATGTGACCTAAGCGCTATAGACACAATGAAAGTGTGACCAAAGTACCATTAAAATTGCTAATGTGACCTAAGCACCATACACACACTCAAAGTGTGACCAAAACACCATTGAAACAGTGATAATGTGACCTACGCACTATAGACACAGTGAAAGTGTGACCAAAGTACCATTCGAACAGTGATAGTGTGACCTAGCACCAAAGACAGAGTGAAGTTCTAACCAAAACACCATTGAAAAGGTGATAATATTACTAAAGCACCATGTTCAAAGTGAAAATGTGACCAAAGTACCATTGAAACAGTGATCATGTGACCTAAGCACTATACACATAGTCAGAGTATGACCAAAGCACCATTAAAACAGTGATGATGTGACCTAAGCGCTACATACACAATGAAAATATGACCAAAGCACCATTCAAACAGTGGTAATGTAACCTAAGCACTATAGACACAATGAACGTTTCATATAAGTACAATTGAAACAGTGATAATGTAACCAAAGCACCATCAAAACAGTTATCACGGGACCAAATCACTATTAGCATAGTAACATTTCGACCCAAGCACCTTTGAAAGAGTGATAATTTGATACAAGTACAGTTGTCACGGTCAAAGTGTGACAAAAACGCCATTCAAACGGTGATAATGTGACCTAAGCACTACAGACACTCTGAAGTTGTGACCAAAGTACCATTGAAACAGAAGTAATGTGAGCTAAGCACTATAGAAACATTGAAAGTGTGAACAAAGCACCATTGAAACAATGATAATGTGACATACAAATTATATACACAGTGAAGTGATGACAACACCATTGAAACAGTGATAGTGTGACCAAAGCACCATAGACATAGTGAAAGTGTGACCAAAGCACCATTGAAACAGTGATGGTGTGAACTAAGCACAATAAACACATTGAAAGTGTGACCAAAGCACCATTGGAACAGTGATAGTGTGACCTAGCACCAAAGACACAGTTAAGTTCTGACCAAAACACCATTGAAAAGGTGATAATGTTATTAAAGCACTACGGACAAAGTGAAAATGTGACAAAAGCATCATTGAAATAGTGATTATGTGACATAAGCACTGTATATATCGTCAGAGTATAACCAAAGCACCATTAAAATAGTGATGATGTGACCTAAGGACTACATACACAGTGAAAATATGACCAAGGCACCATTCAAACCGTGGTAGTGTAACCTAAGCACTATAGACACAGTGAACGTTTGATATAAGCACAATTGAAACACTGATAATGTAACCAAAGCACCATCAAAACAGTTATCACGTGACCAAATCACTATTAGCATAGTGAAATTTCAACCCAAGCACCTTTGTAACAGTGATAATGTGACATAAGCACTCTTGTCACGGTGAAAGTGTGACAAAAACGCCATTCAAACGGTGATGATGTGACCTAAGCACTGTAGACATAGTGAAGTTGTGACCAAAGTACCATTGAAACAGAAATAATATGACCTTAGCACTATAGACACATTAAAAGTGTGACCAAAGCACCATTGAAACAATGATATTGTGACATAAGCACCATATACACAGTATAGTGATGACAATACCATTGAAACAGTGATATTGTTACCAAAGCACCATAGACATAGTGAAAGTGTGACCAAAGCACCATTGAAACAGTGGTGGTGTGAACTAAGCACAACAGACACATTGAAAGTGTGACCAAAGCACCATTGGAACAGTGAAATATGACCTAAGTATCATGGACACCGTGAAAGTGTGACCAAAGCACCATTGGAACAGTGAAATATGACCTAAGTATCATGGACACCGTGAAAGTGTGACCAAAGTACCATTCAAACAGTGATCATGTGACTTAAGCAACATAGACTCAGTGAAAGTGTGACAAAAGCCCAATTGAAACAGTGAGGATGTGACCAAAGAAACATAGACACAGTCAATGTGTGACCAAATAACCATTGAAACAATGATGACGTTACCTAAGCACTGTATACACTATAAAAGTATGACCAAAACACCATTGAAAGAGTGATGATATAACTTAAGCATCATACACACAGTGAAATTGTGACCAAAGCACTATTGCAACAGTGATGATGTGACCTAAGCACTATAGACATAGTGAAAGTGTTACCAAAGCTCCATTAACATAGTGATCATGTGAACAAAGCACCATAAACATTGTGAACCTGACGACGCCACAATTGAAACGATGACAATGTGACCAAAGTACCACAGAAAGCCATATAGGAACATTGAAAGTGTTAACATTGAAATTGTTACCATATAGGAACATTGAAACAGTGATGAATTGACCAAAGCATTATACACACAGTGAAAGTGAAAAAAACACCATTGAAACAATAACAATGTGACATCAGTACCATAGACACAGTGAAAGTGTCACCATAGTACCATTAAAACATTTATAATGTGACCAAAGTCACATAGACACAGTGAAAGTGTGGCCAAAGTACCATTGAAAGAGTGATAATGTGACCTAAACACCATAGACACATTTAAAGTGTGACCAAATGGCCATTAAAACAGTGATAGGGTGACCAAAGCACAATAACATATTGAAATCGTGATCAAAGCACCATTCAAACAATGACAATGTGACCAAAGCACCATAGACATAGTGAACGTGTAACCAAAGCACCCTTAAAACAGTGGAGCACCATTGAAATAATTGTAACGTTACCTGAACACCATAGACACAGTGAAATTGTGACCAAAAAACCAGTGAAACAATGATAATATGAACAAAACACCAAAGACACGGTGAACTTGTGACCAAAGCACCATTGATACGGTGATAATGTGACATAAGATCCATAAACACAGTGAAACTGTAACTAAAGCACCATTGAAAGAGCAATAGTGTGACAAAAGCACCGTATACACAATGAAAATGTGATAAAAACACCATTGAAACAATGATGACGTGACCACAAGACCATAGACATAATGAAAGTGTAACCAAAGTACCATTGAAACAATGATAATGTGACCTATGCACCATAGACAAAGTGAACATGCGACCAAAGCACCATTGAAATAGTGATAATGTGACCAAAACACCATATACAGTTATAATGTGACCTAAGCACCATACACACAGTGAACGTGCGACCAAAGCACCATTGAAATAGTTATGATGTAACCAAAGCACCATAGACACTATGACAGTATGACGAAAGCACCATTAAAAGAGTTATAATGTGACATAAGCACCATACACCCAATGAAAGTGTGACCAAAACACCATTAAACGGTGATAATATGATCTAAGAACCATAGACACAGTGAAAGTGTGACCAAAAGCACCATTGAAATAGTGATAATGTGACCTAAACACCATAGACACAGTTTAAGTGTGACCAAAGTGCCATTGAAACAGTGATAACGTGACCAAAGCACAGTAAATACAGTGAAAGTGTGACCAAATCACCGTTGAAGTTGTAAACATTTTGCCTAAGGACCATACACACAGTGAAACTGTGATCAACGCAACATTGAAGCAGTGATAATATGACCAAAGCACCATAGACACAGTGAAAGTGTGACCAAAATACCATTGAGATAATGATAATATAACTTCAACACCACAGAAACAGTGAAAGTGTGACCAAAAGACCATTGAAACAGTGATAATATGACCAAAGCACCAAAGCCACAGTGAAAGTGTGATTAAAGCACCATTGAAACAGTGATAATGTGACCTAAGATCCATAAAGACTGAACATGTGACCAACGCACCTTTGAAACAGTGATAATGCGACCAAAGCACTATAGACATAGTGAAAAGGTGACCAAAGACCATTGACACAATGATAATGTGACCAAAGAACCATAGACACAGTGAAAGTGTAACCAAAGCACCATTGAAACGGTGCTAATGTGACCTAAGCACCATAGACAAACCGACCATGTGCCGAAAGCACCATGGACACAATTATAGAGTGACATGATCACCATTGAAAGAGTAAAATGTAACCTAAGCACCATAGACACAGTGAAAGTATGACCAAAGCACCATTGAAACAGTGATAATGTGACCTAAACACCATAGACACTGTATACGTGTGACCAAAGCTCTATTGAAAGAGTGATAATGTGACCAGAGCACCATTGAAACAGTGATATTATGACCTAAGCACTATAGGCACAGTTAAAGTGTGATAAAAACACAATTGAAACTGCAATATTGTAACCAAAGCACTATATATAGTGAAAGGGTGACGTAAGCACCATTAAAAAAGCGATAACGTGGCCAATGCACCCTAGATAGAGTGAAAGTGTGACCAGAGCACCATTGAAACAGTGATAATGTGACCAAAGCACTGTAGACATAGTGAAAGTGCAACCAAACCACAATTGAAACAGTTCTAATGTGACATAAGCACCATACACATGGCAAAAGAGTGACCAAAGCACCATTAAAATAGCGATGATGTAACCAAAGTACCATAGACACAGTAAAAGTGTGACCAAAGCACAACTGAATCAGCGACAATGCATTCTAAATACCATAGATACTGTGTATGTATGACAAAAGCACCATTAAAAGAGTTACAATGTGACTTGAATACCATAGACACAGTGAAAGGGTGACCAAACCACCATTGAAACAGTGATAGTGTGACCAAAGCACGATAGCCACAGTGAAAGTGTGACCAGAGTACCATGAAAATAGTGATAGTGTGACATAAGAACCATATACACAGTGAAAGTGTGACCAAATAACAATTGGAATAGTGATAATGTGACCTAAACACCATAGGCACAGTTTGAGTGTCACCAAAGCAACATTGAAAGAGTGATCATGTGTCCAAAGCACCATAAACACAGTGAAATTGTGACCAAAGCATTCCTGAAATAGTGAAAATAGGACCTAAGCACCATGGACACAGCAAACATGTGACCAAAACACCATTGAAACAGTGAAAATGTAACCACAGCACCATATTCAAAGTGAAAGGGTGACCAAAGGACCATTGAAAAGTGATAGTGTGACAAAAGTTCTATAGACACAGTCAAAGTGTGACCAAATTTCCATTGCAACTGTGATAGTGTGTCCTAAGCAGTACAGACATAGTGAAAAGGTGACCAAAGGACCTTTGAAATAGTAATTATATGACATAAGCACTATAGACATATTGAAAGTGTGACCAAATCACCATTAACACAATGATAATGTGACCTACGCACCATAGACACAGTGAAGGTGTCACCAAAACACCATTGAAACAGTGATTATGTCACCTAAGAACATAGATCCAATGAAAGTTTGAACAAAGCACCATTGAAGCAATGATAATGTCACCTACGCCTCACAAACACACTGAAATTGTGACAAAAGCACCATTGAAACAATGATAATGTGATCAAAGCACCATAGACACAGTGAAGGTGTGATCAAAACACAATTGAAACAGTGATAATGTGAACTAAGTCCCACAACAAGTGAAAATGTGACCAAAGCACTATTGAAACAATGATAATGTGACCAAAGCACCATAGACACCTGAAAGGGTGACCAAAGCACAATTGAAACAGTGTTTTTTTTTTTTTGGTTTTTAAGATGGTCCAGGCAGAAAATCCAACCCACCGGGCTCCCTTCCGGAAGCTGCAAAACAGTGATAATGTGACCAAAGCGCCATAAAAACAGTGAAAGTGTGATCAAAACACCACTTAAACGGCAATAATGTGACCAAAGCACTGTAAAGACAGTGAAATTGTGTCTAAAGTACCATCAAAACAGTGATGATGTGACCAAAGTACCATAGATACAGGGGAAGTGTAACCAAAGTACCATTGAAATACTGATATTGTCACCAATGCATCATCCGAGCAGTGAAAGTATGACCAAAGCATCATTGAAACAGTGATAATGAGACCAAAGCACTGTAGACAAAATGAACGTGTGACCAAAATACATTTGAAAGAGTAGTAATGTGACCCAAGCACAATACACACAGTGAGTGTGTGACCAAAGCACCGTTGAAAAATAAGTAAACTAACTAAAGCACCGTAGACACAGTGAAAGTGTGACAAAGCACACTTCAAACAGTGATAATGTGACATAAGCACCATAGACAAGTCAGAGAATGCCCAAAGCACAATTGAAACAGTGCTAATGTGACCAAAGCACCATGGCCATAGTGACAGTGTGACCAAAGTACCATTAAAACAGTGATAATGTGACCTAAGAACCATAGACACAATGAAAGTGTGACCAAAGCACCATTGAAACAATGATAATGTGAGCAAATCACCATAGCCACAGTGAATGAGGAACAAAACACCATTCAAACAATGATAATGTAACCAAAGCTCCATAAACACAGTGAACGTGTGACAAAAGCACCATTGATACGGTCCTATTGCGACGTAAGAACCATAGACAAAGTGAAAGTGTAACCAAAGCACCATTGAAACAGTGATAATGTGACATAAGCACCATTGACACAATGAAAGTGTGACCAAAGCGCCATTGAAACAGTGATAATGTGACCAAAGCACCATAGACACAGTGAAATTGTGACCAAAGCACCATTAAAACAGTGATAATGAAACACAAGGACCACAGACAAAGTGAAAGTGTGACCAAAGTACCATTGAATCAGTAAAAGTGTTACCTAAGCACCATTGACACGGTGAACTTGTGACCAGAGCACCATTGAAACTGTGATAATGTGGCCAAATCACTATAGATGCAATGAAAGTCTGACCAAAGCACCATTGAAACAGTGAAAATGTGTCCTAAGTAGCAAAGACACAGTTACAACGTGACCAAAGGACCATTGAAATAGCGACAATGTCACATAAGCATTATATACACACTGAAAGTGTGACCAAAACACCATTGAGAAGGTGATAATGTAACCTAAGCACCATAGACATAGTGAAAGTGTAACCAAAGTACCATTGAAAAAGTGACAATGTCACCAAATCACCATATATACAGTGATGATGTGACCTAAGCACCATCGAGACATTGAAATTGTGACAAAAGCACCATTGAAATACCGATATTGTGACTTGAGCACAATAGACACGGTGAAAGTGTGACCAAAGCACCATTTAAACGGTGATAATGTGACCAAAGCACCACAAACAAAGTGACATTGTGATCAAAGCAAGGCCACAACAAGTGGACCAAGCCCAATACAACTGGAACAAGGCCAAGACAACTGGAGCAAGCCCAAGACAACTAGAGCAAGCCCAAGAAAACTGGAGCAAGCCCAAAACAACTGGAGCAAGGCCAAGGCAACTGGAGCAAGCCCACGACAACAAGAGCAATCACAAGACACCTGGAACAAGGCCAAAACAGCTAAAGCAAGGCGAAGAAACTGGAGCAAAATCAGGACAACTGGATCGAGCCCAAGACAACTAGAGCAAGCCCAAGACAACTGGAGCAAGGCCAAGACATCTGGAGTAAGCCGAAGATAGCTGGTGCAAGTCCAAGACAACTTGAGCAAGTCCAAGACAACTAGAGCAAGCCCAAGACAATTGGAACAAGGCCAAGACAACTGAAGCAAGCTCAAGACAACTGGAGCAAGGCCAAGACAACTAGAGCAAGCCCAAGACAACTCGAGCAAGGCCAAGACAACTGGAGCAAGACCAAGATAGCTGGAGCAAGCCCAATAGAATTGGAGCAAGGCAAAGACAACTGGAGCAAGCCCAAGACAACTGGAGCAAGTCCAAGACAGCTTGATCAAGCCCAATATAACTGGAGCAAGGCAAAGAAAACTGGAGCAAGGCCAATACAACTCGAGCAAGCCCAAGACAACTAGAGCACTGGAGCACTTGAGCACTGGAGTACTTCGCTCCGTCACTCTTGCTTCTCCGCTCATCTCCTCTCGTCACACCAATGGTGCACTCACGTCGTTGGCAGTATCTTGCTACACTCATGTCTACCTCATAAATCGACCTTGCTTCCTGCAATGTCCTTTTGCGTGCTTCTGGCTATGTCCTTGGCTTGCCTCGAGGCTCTCTGCTCCAGCTTTCCCTCGTTGGCGCTTCCACATACTGTATTGCTTCTACTTGCTTATCCTCCCACTCTCAGTGCACCTGCTTGTTAAACTCCGTACAACTCCATACAACACTGTACAACTCAATAAAACTCAGTATAACTCTGTCAAACTCCGTACAGCACCGTACAACTCGCTACAGCTCCGTACAACTCCGTACAACTCTCCTTAACTCTGTACAACTCCATACAACTCCGCACAACTCCGTTCAGCTCCGTACAACTCCGTACAAATGTGTATAACTCTGTACAACTCTGTAGAACTCTGTACAATTCCGTAAAGCTACGTACAATTTCGTGAAACTCCTTACGATTCCTTACAACTCTGTAAAACTCCGTACAACTCCGTACAACTCCATACAAAAATTTACAACTCCATTAACCTCTGTATAAATCTGAACAACGTTGTTCAACTCCGTAAAATATGCTACAAATCAGTACAACTTTGTACAACTCTGTGCAACTCCGTACATCTCTGTACAACTCCGTACAACTCTGTACAACGCCGTACAACTCTTTACTACATCGTACAACTCCGTACAACTCTATACAATCCGGTACAACTTTGTAAAGCTTTGTGCAACTCCATCCAACTCCGTTCAACTCCATACAACTTTGTACAACTCGGTACAGCTCTGTACAAATCTGTACAATTCCGTAAAATGGAGTTGTACGAAGTTGTTCAAAGTTGTGCGAAGTATTATGAAGTAGTACGGAGTTTTGTGGAGTTCTAACAAGTTGTACGGAGTTGTATGGAATTGTACGGTGTTCTCCAGAGTTGTACAGGGTTGAATGGAGTTGTACGGAGGTGTACGGAGCTAACAGGAGTTGTACGGAGCTATACAGAGTTGTAGTGATTTGTAAGAGTTACACGGAGTTGTAGAGAGTTGTACAGAACTGTACGGAATTTCACAGAGTTGTACAGAGTTTTACAAAGTTACACAGAGTTGTACGGAGTTGTAAGGAGTAGTACGAAGTTGTACGAAGCTGTACAGAGTTATACAAAGATGTACAGACGTGTATGGAGTTGTACAGAGTCAAAGGGAGTTGTAGGGAGTTGTTGGGGTTTTGTACGGAGTTGAGCGGAGTTGTGCAGAGTTGTATAGAATTCTATGGAGTTGTACGGAGTTGTACAGAGTTGTACGGACTTGTAGAAAGTTGTATAAACATTGTATAGAGTAGTTTGGAGTTGTACGTAGTCGCATGGAGTTTTACAGAGTTGTACAAAGTTGTACGGAATTGTACAGAGTTGTACAGTATTTTACGGCGTTTTATGGAGTTTTACAGAGATGTACGGAGTTGTACCAAGTTATACAGAACTGTAAGGCATTATATAGAGTTTTCCTTTGTTGTACAGAGGTGTACAAAGTGATACAAAGTTACACCAAGTTGTAGCAAGTTGTAGAGAGTTGTACGGAGTTGTACATAGTTGTACAAAGTTATATGGAGTTGTACGGAGTTGGAAGGAGTTGTACAGAGTTTTACCGAGCTGTACGGAGCTGTACATAATTGTACAGAGTTGTACGAAGTTGTACACAGTTGTACAGACTTATAGCAAGTTGGAGGGAGTGGTAGGGAGTTGTATGGAGCTGTACACAGTTGTACAAAGATGTACGGAAATGGCCGGAGCTGTACGAATTTGTACGGAGTTGTACAAAGTTGTTCAGAGTTGTACAGAGTTGTAGGGTGTTGTACAGAGTTATAGTGATTTGTACAAAGCTGTACAGAGTTGTACAGAGTTGTAAGGAGCTATACAGAGTTGTCTGGAGTAGTATGGGGTTGTACGGAGTTGTACGGAGATGTACAGAGCTGTACGGAGTAGTACTGAGCTGTACAAAGTTGGACAGAGTTGTAGCAATCTGTACAGAGTTCTATGGAGTTGTACGGAGTTGAACAGAGTTTTAGGGAGTCATGCAGAGTCGTAGGGTGTTGAAAGGAGTTGTAGGGGTTGTACGTAGTTGTACGGAGTTATACGGAGTTGTACAGAATTGTATGGAGTTGAACGCAGTTGTTCAGATTTGTAGCAAGTTATAGAAATGTTGCAAAGGGTAGTATGGAAGTGTACGGAGTCGTATGGACTTGTACGAAGCTGTACGGAGCCGTACAGAGATGTACGGAGTAGTACAAAGTTGTACAGAGTTTTACATCATTGTTCGGAGTTGAATGGAAATGTACATAGTTGCACGAAGCTATATGGAGCTGTACAGAGTTGTAGCGATTTGTGCGGAGTTGTACAGAGTTTTACGGAGTTCCACAGAGTTGTACAAAGCTATACATAGTTGTACAGAGTTGTACATAGTTGTACGGAGTTCTAGCGAGTAGTAGGAATTTTTTAAGAGTTGTACGGCGTTGTACAGAGTTTTACGGTGTTGTAAAGAGTCGTGCGTAGTTGTACGGGGTTTACAAAGTAATACGGAGCTAAAGCAAATAGTAAGGAGTTATACGGATTTGTACAGAGGTGTACAGGTATTTTGGAGTTGTACGAATATGTACGGAGTTGTATGGAGGTGTACAGAGTTGTACAGAGTTCAACACAGTTGAGCGGAGTTGTACAGGTTGCATGGGGTCTAGCAATTTGTACATAGTTGTACGGAGTTGTATGGAGTTGTGCTGAGTTGTATGGAGTTGTACGAAGTTCTGCGAAGTTGTAGAAAGTTGTATGGAGTTGGACAAAGTAGTCCAGAGCTGTACAGAGTTGTAGCAACCTGTATGGAGTTGTACGGTGTTATATGGGGTTTTGCAGATTTGTACAGAGTGGTACGGAGTTGTATGGAGTTGTACAGAATTGTACGGAGTTGTATAGAGTTGTACAAAGTTGTACGGAGTTGTACAGAGTTGTAGCAAGTTGTACGGAGTTGTACCAAAATGTATAGAGTTTTACAGAGTAGGAGTTGAAAGGCGTACGGAGTTGGACAGAGTTGTACGGGGTTGTACGGAGTTATACAGAGTTGTATGGATTTATACGGAGCTTTACAGAGTTGTACACAGCTATACCAAGCTGTATAGAGCTATACGGAGTCGTAGGGAGTCGTATGGAGTTATAGGGAGATGTACCGAGTTGTACAAAGTTGTGCAGACCTTAAAGCAGTTGTGCGGAGTAGTACATAGTTGTACTGAGTAGTGCGGAGTTGTTCACATCTGTACCAAGTTGTGAAGAATTGTACGTAATTGTATGAATTTGTACAAAGTTATATGGAATTATATGGAGTTGTATGGAGTTGTACAGAGTTGTACGGAGTTGTACAGAGTTGAACAGTGTTGTACGGAGTTGTACAAAGTTATACGGAGTTGTACGGAGTTGGACAGAGACAAACAAAGCTATAGAAAGATGCACGGGATTGTATAAAGTTTTACAGAGTTGTACATAGTAGTACAGAGTTGTACGGCATTGTACAGAGTTCTACAAAGGTGTACAGAGTTGTACGAATTTGTACGAAGTTGTACAGAAATGTAGCACATTTTACGAAGTTGAACGAAGTTGTTCAGTGTTGTACGTAGTTTAATGGAGTTTTACATTTTTGTATGGAGCTGTACGGAGTTGTACAGAGTTGTAAGGGATTATAAGGAGTTCAACAAAATTGTGCAGTGTTTTCTGGAATTGTACACAGTTCTACTAAGTTGTACAGAGTTGTACACATTTGTACGGAGTTGTACGGAGGTGTTCAGAGTTGAACGGAGTCATACAGAGTTGTACAGAATTGTGCAGAGTAGTAGAGAGTTGTACGGAGTTGTACGGGGTTGTAGCGCATTGTACGGAGCTGTACGGAGTTGGACAGAGTTGTGCATAGGTTTACAAAGTTGTACGGAGCTGTATGGAGTTGCACCAAGTTTAACGAGCAGGTGTAGAGAGAGTGGGAGGAGAAGCAAGTAGAAGCAATGCAGTGTGCGGAAGCACCGAAGAGGGAAAGCTGGAGCAGAGAGCCTTGAGGCAAGCCAAAGACATAGCCTGAAGCACGAAAAAGGACGTTGCAGGAAGCGAGGTCAAGTTATGAGGTAGACAAGAGTGTAGCAAGAGAATGCCGACGGCGAGAGTGCACCATTGATGTGACAAGAGGAGATAAGCGGAGTAGTGAGAGTGCCAGAGCAAATTGATCCAGTGCTCCAGTGCTCCAGTCGTCTTGGGCTTGCTCCTAGTGTCTTGACCTTGCTCCAGTTGTCTTTGCCTTGCTCTAGTTACATTGGGCGTGCTTCAATTGTCTTGGAATTGCTCCAATTGTCTTGGGCTTGCTCCAATTGTCTTGGGCTTGCTCCAGTTGTCGTTGCCTTGCTCCAATGTCATGGGCTTGCTCCAGTTGTCTTGGGCTTGCTCCAGTTGTATTGGCCTTACTCCAGTTGTCTTGGGCTTGCTCCTGATGTCTTGGCCTTGCTCCAGTTATCTTGGCCTTGCTCCAGTGGTCTCGGCCTTGCTTCAATTGTATTGTGATTACTCCAGTTGTCGTGGGCTTGCTCTAGATGTCTTGGCCTTGCTCCAGTTATCTTGGCCTTGCTCCAGTTGTCTTGGCCTAGCTCTAGTTGTCTTGGGCTTGCTCCAGTTGTCTTGGGCTTGCTTCAGTTGTATTGGCCTTAATCCAGTTGTCTTGGGCTTGCTCCAGTTGTCTTGGGCTTGCTCCAGTTTTCTTGGCCTTGCACCAGTTGTCTTGGGCTTGCTCCTGATGTCTTGGCCTTGCTCCAGTTGTCTTGGGCTTCCTCTAGTTATCTTGGCCTTGCTCCAGTGGTCTCGGCCTTGCTTCAATTGTATTGTGATTACTCCAGTTGTCGTGGGCTTGCTCTAGATGTCTTGGCCCTGCTCCAGTTGTCTAGGTCTTGCTCCAAATGTATTGGGCTTCCTCTAGTTGTCTTGGGCTTGCTCCAATTGTGTTGGGTTTTCTCTAGTTCTATTGGACTTGCTCCAGTTGTCTTGACCTTTCTCCAGTTGTATTGGCTTTGCTCCAGTTGTCTTACGCTTTCTCCAGCTGTCTTGGCCTTGCTCCTGTTGTCCTGGCCTTACTCCCGTTGTCTTGGCCTTGCTCCAGTTGTCCTGGGCTTGCTCCAGTTCTCTTGGGCTTGCTCCACTTCTCTTGGGCTTGCTCCAGTTGTCTTGGGCTTGCTCCAGTTGTCTTGGGCTCGCTCCAGTTGTCTTGGCCATGCTCAAGTTGTCTTGTGCTTGCTCCAGTTGTCTTGGCCTAGCTCTAGTTGTCTTGGGCTTGCTTCAGTTGTCTTGGGCTTGCTCTAGTTGTCTTGGGCTTGTTCCAGTTGTCTTGGCCTTGCTCCAGTTGTCTTGGCCTCGCTCAAGTTGTCTTGGTTCTGGTCCAGTTGTCTTTAGCTTGCTCCAGTTGTCTTGGCTTTGCTCAAGTTGTCTTGGCCTTGCTCCAGTTGTTGTGGCCTTGCTCCGATTGTCTTGGGCTTGCTCCAGTTGTCTTGGGCTTGCTCCACTTGTCTTGGTCTCGCTCCAGTTGTTTTGGGCTTGCTCCACTTGTCTTGGGCTTGCTCCAGTTGTCTTGGCCTTGCTCCAGTTCTCTTAGGCTTGCTCCAGTTGTCTTGGGCTTGCTCCATTTGTCTTGGCCTTGCTCCAGTTGTCTTGGCCTTGCACCAGTTGTCTTGCCCTTGCTCCAGATGTCTTGGCCTTGATCCAGTTGTCTTTTGCTTGCTCCAGTTGTCTTGGCCTTGCTCCAGTTGTCTTGGGCTTGCTCCAGTTGTGACTGGTTGCGAGTGGTTCTCTTAGGCTTGCTCCAGTTGTCTTGGGCTTGCTCCATTTGTCTTGGCCTTGCTCCAGTTGTCTTGGCCTTGCTCCAGTTGTCTTGGCCTTGCACCAGTTGTCTTGCCCTTGCTCCAGATGTCTTGGCCTTGATCCAGTTGTCTTTTGCTTGCTCCAGTTGTCTTGGCCTTGCTCCAGTTGTCTTGGGCTTGCATCAGTTGTCATGGCCTCGCTCCACTTGTCTTGGGCTTGCTTCAGTTGTCCTGGGCTTGCTTCATCTGTCTTGTCCTTGCCCTAGTTGTCTTGGCCTTGCTCCAGTTTTCTTGGCCTTGCTCCAGTTGTCTTGGCCTTGCTCCAGTTGTCTTTGGCCTTTGTATATTGCTACAACTCCGTATAACTCCGTACAAATCCGTACAACTCTGTACAACTCTGTACAACCTCGTACAACTCAGTACTACTCCGTTCAACTCCGTACAGCCCTATACAATTATGAACAACTCCATCCAACTCCGTAGAACTCTGTACAGTGCCGTACCACTCCGTATAACTCCGTACAACTCCGTACAATGCCGTATAGCTCCATACAACTATGTCCAACTCCATACAACTCTGTGCAACTCTGTACAACTCCGTACACATCTGTACAAATCCGTACTACTTGCTGCAACTCGCTGCAACTCCATACAACTCCGTACAACCCCATACAACTCCTTACAACATACAATTCTGAACAACATTTCTACAACTTGCTACAAATCCATACAACTCCGTACATATCTGTACAACTACGTACAACTCCATACAACCATGTACAACACTGTACAACTATGTACAGCTCGGTACAACTCCGTACAGTTCTGTACAACTCCCTATAATTGTGAACGACTCCCTACGACTCCGTACAACTTTGTACAACTCCGCACAACTCTGTACAACTCCGTACAACTCCGTACGACTCTGCTTAACTCTGACAACTACGTCAAACTCTGTACAGCTCCATCCAACTCCGTACACATCAGAAGAGCTTGCTACAAGAACGTACAGCTGGCTAATACTCCGTACAATTATGTACAACTCTGTACAACTCCGTACAGCTCTGTACATCTCCATACAACTCAATATATATTGCTACAACTATGTACAACTCCGTACAACTCCATGTAACTCCATACAACTCTAGACAACTCCGTACAACTCTGTACAAGTTTGTACAACTCCGTACAACCCATTCCAACTCCGTACAACTCCATATGACTCTCTTCAAATTGATACAACTATGTATAACTCCGTACAACTCCGTACATCATTGTACAACTCTGTACAACCCTGTACAAATCCGTACAGCTCCGTATGACTTGCTTCATCTCTGTACAGTTTCGGACACCTTTGTACACCTCCGTACAGCTCCGTACAACTGTGTACAACTCCATAAAACGTGTACAGATCCGTACAACTCTCTACAAATCCGTACAGCTCTGTGCAACTCCGTACAACTCCCTTTAGCTCCGTATAACTCCTGACACAGTACTACAACTCCATAAAACTCCGTACAACTCTGTACAACTCGCTACAACTTGGTACAACTCTGTACAACTCCGTACAACTCCGTACAACCCTATACAACTCTACACAAATCCATACAATACCGTACAACTCTCTCCAACTCCATACAATTTTGTCAAACTCTGTACAGCTCAATACACCTCTGTACAGATCTTTACAATTCAGTATGTTTCCGTACAACTTGCTACTACTCACTATAACTCACTATAACTCTGTACAACATCGTACAACTTGGATAACTCCGTACACCTCCGTACAACTCTGTACACCTCTGTACAACTCCGTACAACTCCGCATAGCGCTGTACAACTTGCTACAATTTGCTACAACTCTGTACAAATCTGTACGGAGTTGTATGAAACTGTACAAATTGTAGCATATGTCATTGACCATGGGCATGTGTCATCGACCATGGGCATATGTCATTGACCATGGGAATATGGTCAACATTGACAGCTCATAATACGAGTCACACGTGGTCAGAGGGGGAAACAATGGTTCAGGAATACGATTTATTGACTAGCAAATACAAAGGCCTTCAATACGTAGTGGTATGGTGTGGCTACCATAGACAATGACTAACAAGAGGAGGCATATACCACTGACCATGACCTTAGAATTTCACTATGGGTGGTCATGACCTTAATGACTCATAGTAGGAGTCACAAATGGTCCGAGGGTGAAATAATGATTTGGGAATACTAGTTATCGACTTGCAAGTACTAAGACCTTCAACACGTAGTTGCAGGGTGTGCTACCATGCACAATGACCAACCAAAGTAGGCATATGTCACTGACCATGACCAAAGAATTGCACTATGTGTGGTCAACGTTGACAACTTATAACACAAATCAAGATGGTCAGAGGGGGAAACAATAGGTAGGGAAGGCTAGTTTTCGACTAGCAAGTATAAAGACATCAAATAAGTAGTGGCACGGAGTGGCCACCATGAACCATGACCAAGCAAAGTAGGCATGTGTCACTGACCATGACCCAAAAATGTCACGATGTGTGGTCAACGCTGACAATTCATAACACAAGTCGCAGACGGTCGGTGGGGGAATACTGGTTTGGTAATACTAGTTATGGACTAGCAAGTACAAAGACCTTCAATTAGTAGTGGCATGGTGTGGCTACATGCATATTGAACAACCAAAGCAGGAATATGTCACTTACCATGACCAAAGAATTTCACTATGTGTGGTCAACATTACCAACTCATGATACGAGTCACGAATGGTCAGAGGGGGAAACAATGGTTTGAGAATAATTGGCTTGAGAATACTAGTTATCTACTAGCAAGTACGAATACCTTCAATAAGAAGTGGCACGGTGTGGCACAATGATCAGCGAATGTAGGCATATGTCAATGACCATGACCAAAGAATTTCACTATGTGTGATCAATGTTGCCAAATCATAATACAAGTCAAAAATAGTCAGAGGGACAAACAGTGGCTTGAAAACCCTGGTTATCATCTAGCAAGTACAAAGACATTCGATAAGTAGTAGCACGGTGTGGCTACCATGCACGGTGACCAACCAATGTAGGCATATGTCACTGACCATAACCAAAGAATTTTACTACGTGTGGTCAAAGTTGACGACTCATAATACGAGACACTAATGGTCAGATGGGGAAACAATGGGTTGGGAATACTGGTTGTTGACTAGAAAGTACCAAGACCTTCAATAAGAAGTGGCACAGTGTGGCTACCATGCACAATGACAAACGAAGGTAGGCATGCGGTACTCACCATGACCAAAGATTCTAACTACATGTTGTCAACATTGACAACTCATAATACGAGTCACAAATGGTCAGACGGGGAAACAATGGTTTGGGAATACCAGTTATTAACGAGCAAGTACAAAGACCTTCAATTAGTAGTGGCACGCTGTGGCTACCATGCACAATGACCAACCAAAGTAGGCATATTTCAGTGACAATGACCCAAGAATTTCACTACGTATGGTCAACGTTGACAGCTCATAAAACGAGTCACAAATGATCAGAGGGGGGAAATAATGGTTTGAATATACTAGTTATGTAATATCATGTACAAAGACCTTCAATAAGCAGTGACACATTATGGCTACCATGAACAATGACCATCCAAAGTAGGCATGTAACTGACCATGACCAAAGAGTTTCACTATGGATGGTCAACGTTGACAGCTCATGCTACGTGTCACAATTGGTCACAGGGGGGAAACAATGGTTTTGGGAATACTGTTTATTGACTGGCAAGTAAAGAGACCTTCAATAAGTAGTGGCACGGTGGGGCTACCATGCACAATGACCAACCAAAGTAGGCATATGTCACTGACCATGACCAAAGAATTTCACTATGCTTTGTCAACTTTGATTACTCTTTTCTACGAGTCACAAATGGTCAGAGGGGGAAACGATGGTTTGGGAATACTAGGTATCAATAAGCACATACAAAGATCTTCAAACAGCAGTGGCAAGGTGTGGATACCATGCACAATGACCAACCAAAGTAGACATATGTCCCTGACCATGAGCAAAGAATTTCACTATGGGTTGTCAACGTTGACAACTCATAATACACGTCACAATAGGTCAGAGGGGGAAACAATGGTTTGGGAATACTAGTTATCAAATAGCAAGTACAATGACCTTCAAGAAGTAGGTGGTATGGTGTGGCTACCGTGCACAATGACCAACCAAAGTAGACATATGTCACTGACCATAACCTAAGAACTTCACTATGTGTGGTCAACGTTGACAATTTTTATTACGAGTCACAAATGGTCAGAGGGGGAAGCAATGGTTTGGGAATATCATTTAGCAAATAGCAAGTACAAAGACCTTCAAAAACTAGTGACTCTGTGTGGCTACCATGCACACTGACCGACCAAAGTAGGCATATGTCACCGATCATGACCAAATAATTTAACTATGTGTGTTCAACGTTGACAAATCATTTTTATAAGTCACAAATGGTCAGAGGTGGAAACAATGGTCGGGGAATACTAATCATCGACTAGCAAGTACAAATACCTTTAATACCTATTGGCACGGTGTGGCTACCATGTTCAACAACCAACCGAAGGAGGCATATGTCATTGACCATGACAAAAGAATTTCACTATGTGTGTTCAACGCTGACAACTAATATCACAAGTCACAAATGGTCAGAGGGGGAAACAATGGTTAGGAAAGCCTATTTGTCTTCTAGCAAGGACAAAGACTATCAATAAGCAGTGGCCCAGCGTAGCTACCATGGACAATGACCAACCAAAGTAGGCACATGTCACTTACCATGGCCGGAGAATTGCACTATGTGTCGTTAACATTGACAACTCGTAATACGAGTCACCAATGGTCAGAAGGGGAAACATTGCTTTGGGAATACTAGTTATTGAGTAGCAAGTAAAGGGATCTCCAATACATAGTGGAACGGTGTGGATACCGTGCACAATGACCAACCAAAGTAGGCATACGTCACTGACCATGACCAAAAAATTTCACTATCTGTGGTCAAAATTGACAACTCATGATACGAGTCACAAATGGTCAGAGGGGGAAACTTTGGTTTGGGAATGTTATTTATTGACCAGCAAGTAAAAATAACGTCAATAAGTAGTTTCACAGTGTGGCTACCTTGCAGATTGACCAACCAAAGTAGGCATATGTCACTGACCATGACCAAAGAATTTCACCATGTGTGGTCAACGTTGATAACTCATGGTATGAGTCACAAATGGTCAGAGGGGGGAACAATGGTTTGGGAGGACTAGTTATTGACTGGCACGTACAAAGACCGTGAATAAGTAGTGGCACGGCATGGCTACCATGCACAATGACCAAACAATGTAGGCATATGTCACTGAACATGACCAAAGAATTTCACTATGTGTGATCAACATTGATAGCTCATAATACGATTCACAAATAGTCATAGGGGGGAACAATGGCTTGGAAATACTAGTTTTCAACTAGCAAGTACGAATACCTTTAATAAACAATGGAACGATGTGGCTACCATGCACAATGACCAATCACAGTAGGCATATGTCACAGACCATGACCAAACAATTTGACCACGTGTGGTCAACATTAACGAAGGGGGAAACAATGGTTTGGGAATACTATTTGCTGATTAGCAAGTACAAACACCTTCAGTAAGTAGTGTTACGGTGTGGTTACCATGCACGATGACCAACCAAGTAGGCATATGTCACCCACCATGACCGAAGAATTTCACTATAATTGGTCAACGTTGAGAACTCATAATACGAGTCACAAATGGTCACAAGGGGATACAATAGTTTTGGAATCCTAGTATCAACTAGCACGTATAAAGACATTCATTTAGTAGTGGCACGGACTGGCTACAATGCACACTGACCAACCAAAGTAGGCATAGGTCACTGAACATGACCAAAGAATGTCGCTATGTGTGCTCAACGCTGACAGCTGATAATACGAGTCACAAATAGTCCAACACATATGGGGCAAGCCCAAAACAACTGGAGTAAGCCCAAGCCAACTGGAGCAAGCCCAGGTTAACTGGAGCAAGGTCAAGACAACTGGCGCAAGCCCAATACAACTGGAGCTATGGTCACATGTTTACTGTGTCGAGAGTGCTTTTCTTATATTATCACTGTTCCAATGGTGTTTTGGTCACACTTTCACTCTGGACCACTCCCAGAGCTAGTCACATCTTATCTAGTCACATCTTCACTGTTTCAATGGTCCTTTGGTCACACATTCATTGTGTCTATGGTGCTTAGGTCACATTGTCACTCTTTCATGGTGCTTTGGTCACATGTGTACTGTGTCTATGGTGCTCTGGTGACATTATCACTGTTTCAATGATACTTTGGTCATGCTTTCAGCGTATTTATGGTTCTTTGGTCACATTATCACTGTTTCAATTGTGCTTGGGTGACACTTACGGTTTCTATAGTGCTTAGGTCACGTTATCATTATTCAATGGTGTTTTGGTCATGCTTTCACTCTGTCTATAGTGCTTTGTTTATATTTGCATTGTTTCAAAGGTGCCCTGGGCACACTTTTATTGTCTCCATGGTGGTTTGGTCATATCATAACTGTTTCATTTGTGTTTTGGTCACAGGTTCACTGTGTCTATAGCACTTAGATCACAACTGGACTCTTTCTTTGGTATCTTTGTCAAACTTTGAATGTGTGTATGGTGCTTAGGTAATTTTGTCACGGTTGCAACGGTGCTTTGGTCACATCATCACTGTCTTGAATGTATTTCTGACACACTTATATATTTGCATGATACGTTGGTCATGTTATCACTATTTCCGTGGTGATTTGGTCACATATTCATTGCGTCTATGGTGCTTTTGTCACATTATCACTGTTTCAATGGTACTTTGGTCACACTTTCACATTGTCTATGGTACTTCAGTCACATTATCGCTGTTTCTATGGTGATTTGGTCACACTTTCATTGTGTCTATAGTATTTTGGTCACATTATTACTGTTTCAACGGTGCTTTCTTCTGACGTTCACTCCCTTTATGGTGCTTTGGTCACACTATCACTGTTTCAATGGTGCTTTGGTCACACTTTTACTGTGTCCATGGTACTTAGGTCACATTATCATTGTTTCAATGGTGCTTTGGCCACACCTTCACTGTGTCTATGGTGCTCTTGTCACATTATCACTGTTTCAATGGTGCTTTGGTCAACCTTTCACATTGTCTATGGTACCTCGGTCACATTGTAAACGTTCCAATTGTGCTTTGCTCACACTTTCACTCTATCTATACTGATTTGATCACATCTATACTGTTTCAATGGTCCTTTATTCACACTTTCACTGTGTCTATAGTGCTTATGTTACATTATCACTATTTCAATGGTGGTTTGGCCACACTTTCAGTGTGTCTATTGTGCTTATGTCACATTATCACTACATCTATGTTGCTTAGGTCACACTTTCACCATCTCCTTGGTGCTTAAGTCACATTATCAATGTTTGAATAGTGCTTTGGTAACTCTTTCATTGAGTCTCTGGTGCTTTGGTCACATTGCCACCGTTTCAGTGGTGCTTTGGTCACGCTTTCACTGTGTCTATGGTGCTTTGGTCATATTATCAGTGTTTCAATTGTGCTTTGGTCACAATATAGCTGTGTCTATGGTGCCTTTGTCACATTGTCATTGTTTCAATGGTGCTTTGGTAACATGTTCTCTTTGTGTATGGTGTTTTGGTCACATTATCAGTGTTTCATCATTGCTTTGGTCAAACGTGCACTAGGTCCATGGTGCTTACGTTACATTATCGCTGTTTCAATTGTGTTATGGTCACACTTTTACTGTGTCTATGGTGCTTTGGTCACATTATCACTGTTTCAATGGTGCTTTGGTCACACTTTTAGTGTGGCTATGGTGCTTATGTCACATTATCACCATTTCAATGCTGTTTTGGTTATATTTCCACTATGACTATGGTGCTTAGGTCACATTATCACTGTTTTATTGGTGCTTTGGTCACACTTTTATGTTTCCATGGTACTTTGGTCATGTTATCACTATTTTGATGGTACTTTGGTTACATATTCACTGTGTCTACGGTGCTTAGGTCACACTATCTCTGTTTGAGTGGTGCTTTGGTCACA
Source organism: Penium margaritaceum (assembly GCA_023375785.1). Lineage (NCBI taxonomy): Eukaryota > Viridiplantae > Streptophyta > Zygnematophyceae > Desmidiales > Peniaceae > Penium > Penium margaritaceum. The sequence continues at coordinate 134,041 of SZWC01004319.1, forward strand.
CCTTCACCATGTTCATGGTGCTTTGGTCACTTCATCAATTTTTACATGGTGCTTACGTCACACTTTCACATTGTCTTTGGTACTACGGTCACATTATCAGTACTTCAATGGTGCCTTGGTTTCACTTTCCCTCTGTCTCTAGTGCTTTTATCGCATCATTACTGTTTCCATGGTGCTTTGGGCACACTTTCAATGTGTCCATAGTTTGCAGACTACACTATCATTATTTGAATGGTGCTTTGGGCCCAGTTTCATTGTGTCTATGGTGATTACGTCACACTATCACTGACTCAATGGTGCTTAGGTCACACTTTCACTATGTCTATGGTACTTATGTTAAAACATCACTGTTTCAATGGTGCTTTGGTAACACAATCATTCATTCTATATTGCTTTGGTCACATTATCACCTTTTCAATGGTGCTTTAAGGACACTTTCACTGTGTCAATGGTGCTTTGATCACACTTCTACTGTGTGCATGGTGCGTTGGTCACATCCTAACTCTTTCAATGGTGTTTAAGTCACAGTTTCACTATGTCTACAATGCTTTGGTCACATGATTATTGTTTCAGTGCTGCTATGGTCACACTTGTACTCTGTGTATGGTGCTTTTGTTATGTTATCACTGTTTCAATGGTGTTTTGGTCACACGTTTATTGTGTCTATGGTGCGTTGGTCATATTGTCACTATTTCAATGGTACCTTTGTCACACTTTCACTGTTTCTATAGTACGTAGGTCAAGTCATCACTCTTTCAATGGTGCGTTGGTCACACATTCACTGTGTCTATGGTGCTTTGGTCACATTATCACTTGTCAATGGTGCTTTGGTCACACTTTCACTTTGTCTATGGTGCTTATGTCACATTATCACGGTTTCAATGGTGCTTTGGTCAGACTTTCACTGTGTTGAAGGTACTTTGGTCATTTTATTGCTGATTCAATGGTGCTATGGTCACACGTTTACTGTGTCCATAGTGGTTTGGTCACATTATCACTGTTTCAATGGTGCTTCGGTCACACTTTCACTCTGTCTATGGTGCTTTAATCACATTATAACTGTTTCAATGGTGCTATGGTCACACTTTCATTGTGTCTTTGTTGCGTTGGTGGCATTTTATCTGTTTCAATGGTACTTTGGTTATGCTTTTAGTGTATAAATGGTGCTTTGGTCACATTATCACTGTTTCAATGGTGCGTGGGTCACAATTTTATCATGTCCATGGTGCTTTGATCAGATTATCCCTGTTTCAATCGTGTCTTGGACACGTTTCACTATGGCTATAGTACTTAAGTCACAACATGACTCTTTATATGGTGTTTTGGTCAAACTTTGTCTGTGTGTATGGTGCTTATGTCATTCTATCACTGTTGCAATGGTGCTTTGGTCACACTTTCACCATATATTTGGTGCTTAGGTCACATTATCACTGTTTTTAAGGTATTATTGTCACACATACATGTTTCCATGCTACTTTGGTCATGTTATTGCTATGTCAGTGGTGATTTGGTCACATATTCACTGCGTCTATGGTGGTTTTGTCACGTAATCACTGTTTCAATGGTACTTTGGTCACACTTTCACATTGTCTGTGGTACTCCAGTTACATCATCAGTGTTTCAATAGTGCTTTGGTCACACTTTCACTGTGTCTGTAGTACTTTGGTCACATTATCACAATTTCAATGGTGCTTTGGTCAGACGTTCACTCTGTCTTTGGTGCTTTTGTCACACTATCACTATGTCAACGGTGCTTTTGTCATACTTTCACTGTCTCCATGGTGCTTATATCACATTCACACCGTTTCAATGGTGCTCTGGCCACACGTTCACTTTGTCTATGGTGCTCTGGTCACATTATCACTATTTCAATGGTGCTTTGGTCAACCTTTCACATTGTCTATGGTACTTCGGTCACATTGTCACTGTTTCAATGGTGGTTTACGCACACTTTCACTCTGTATAGTGCTTCCATCACATCAGTTTTGTTTCAGTGGTCCTTTGGTCACACTCTCATTGTGTCTTTAGTCCTTTGGTTACATTATCACTATTTCAATGGTGGTTTGGTCACACTTTCACTGTGTCTATGGTGCGTAGGTCACATTATCACTACATCTATGTTGCTTAGGTCACACTTTCACTACCTCTATGGTTCTTATGTCACATTATCACTGTTTCAATAGTGCTTTGGTAACACTTTCACTTAGTCTCTGGTGCTTTGGTCACATTCTCTCCGTTTCCATGGTGCTTTGGTCACCCTTTCACTGTGTATACAGTGCTTTGGTCATTTTATCACTGTTTCAATGGTGCTTTGGACACAACTTAACTGTGTTTATGGTGCTTTCGTCACATTCTCCATCTTTTAATGGTGCTTTGATCATAGTTCACTCTGTCTATGGCGTTTTGGTCACATTATCACGGTTTCAATGGTGCCGTGGTCACACATTTATTGTGTCTATGGTGCTTTGGTCATATTATCATTTTTTCAATGGTACGTTGGCTTCACCTTCAGTGTGTATATAGTGATTAGGTCAGGTCATCACTTTTTCAATGGTGTTTTGGTTACACTTTCACTGTGTCTATGTTGCTCTGGTCACATTAATCTTGTTTCAATGATTATTTGGTCACACTTTTAGTGTGGCTATGGTCCTTATGTCACATTAATCTTGTTTCAATGGTTGTTTGGTCACACTTTCAGTGTGGCTATGGTGCTCATACTTCCACTAGGTGTATGGTGCTTAGGTCACATTATCACTGTTTTAATGGTGCTTTGGTCTCACCTTTATGTTTCCATGGTACTTTGGTCATATCATCACTATTTTGATGGTGCTTTGCTTACATATTCACGTTGTCTATGGTGCTTAGGTCACACTATCTCTGTTTCAGTGGTGCTTCCGTCACACATTCACCGTGTCTATGATGCTTTTGTCGCATTATCACTTCTTAAATGGTGCATACGGCACACTTTCACATTGTCTATGGTACTACTGTCACATTATCACTGTTTCAATGGTGCCTTGGTCTCACTTTCACTCTGTATCTAGTGCTTTTATCGCATAATCATTGTTTCCATGGTGCTTTGGGCACACTTTCACTGTGTCCATAGTTCTTAGATTACACTATCATAATTTCAATGGTGCGTTGGTCCCAGTTTCACTGTCTCTATAGTGATTATGTCACATTATCACCGACTCAATGGTGCATAGGTCACACTTTCACTGTGTGTATTGTACTTAGGTCAAAACATCACTGTTTCAATGGTGCTTTGGTAACACTGTCACTGACTCTATGTTGCTTTGGTCACATGATCACTCTTTCAATGGTGCTTTGGGCACACTTTCACTGTCTATATGGTGCTTTGGTCACACTTTCACTGTTTCAATGGTACTTTGGTCACACTTCTACTGTGTGTATGGTGCATTGGTCACATCCTCACTCTTTCAATGGAGTTTAAGTCACAGTTTCACTATGTCTATGATACGTTGGTCACATTATTTACCAGTGGTGCTTTGGTCACGCTTTCACTCTGTGTGTGGTGCTTTGGTTGTGTTTTAACTGTTCCAATTGTGTTTTGGTCACACATTTATTGTGTCTACGGTGCTTTGGTCACATTATCACTATTTCAATGGTAATTTGGTCACACTTTCACTGTTTCTATAGTACGTAGGTCAAGTCATCACTCTTTCAATGGTGTTTTGGTCACACTTTAACTGTGTCTATGGTGCTTTGGTGACATGATCACTTGTGAATGGTGCTTTGGTTACACTTGCACTTTGTCTATGGTGCTTAGGTCACATTATCACGGTTTCAATGGTGCTTTGGTCACACTTTCACCTTGTCTATGGTGCTTAGGTTCCCATTATCACTGTTTCAATGGTGATTTGGTAACACTTTCACTTTGTCGAATGTGATTTGGTAATTTTATAGCTAATTCAATGGTGCTATGGTCACACATTTACTGTGTCCATAGTGCTTTTGTCACATTATCACTGTTTCAATGGTGCTTTGGTCACACTTTCACTCTGTCTATGGTGCTTGAGCCCAATTATCACTGTTTGAATGGTGCTTTGGTCACACTTTCATTGTGTCTATGGTGTTTAGGTCACATTGTCACTGTTTCGTGGTGCTTTGGTCACAATGTAACTGTGTCTATGGTGCTGTAGTCACGGTTTTAGTGTATTTATGGTGCTTTGGTCATATTATCACTGTTTCAATGGTACTTGGGTCACACTTTTATCATGTCCATGGTGCTTTGGTCATATTATCACTGTTTCAATGGTGTTCAGGACAGGTTTTCACTGTGTCTATAGTACTTAGGTCACAACATGACTCTTTCTATGGTGTTTTGGTCAAACTTTGACTGTGTGTATGGTGCGTATGTCATTTTATCACAGTTGCAGTGTTGTTTTGGTCACACTTTCACCATGTCTATGATGCTTAGGTTACATTATCAATATTTTAAAGGTGTTTTTGTCACACTTATATGTTTACATCATACTTTGGTCATGTTATCACTATTTCGGTGGTCATTTGGTCACATGTTTAGTGCGTCTATGGTTCTTTTGTCACATTATCATTGTTTCAATTGTAATTTGGTCACACTTTCACATTATCTTTGGTATTTCAGTCACAGTATCACTGTTTCAATGGTGCTTTGGTCACACTTTCACTGTGTTTGTAGTACTTTTGTCACATTATTGCTGTTTCAATGGTGCTTTGGTAAGACGTTCACTTTGTTTCTGGTGCTTCGGTCACACTATCAATGTTTCAATGGTGCTTTGGTCACACTTTCATTGTGTCCATGGTGCTTAGGTAACATTATCAATGTCTCAATGGTGCTTTGGCCACACCTTCACTTTGTCTATTGTGCTCTGGTCACGTTATTGCTGTTTCAATGGTGCTTTGGTCGACCTTTCACATTGTCTATGGTACTTCAGTCACATCGTCACTGTTTCAATGGTGCTTTGCTCACACTTTCACTCTATCTATAGTGCTTTGATCACATCACTACTGTTTCAATGGTCCTTTGGTCACACTTTCACTATGTCTATAGTCCTTCGGTTTCATTATCGACATGTCAATGGTGGTTTGGTCATACATTCACTGTGTCTATGGTGCTTATGTCACATTATCACTACATCTATGTTGCTTAGGTCCCACTTTCATCATCTCTATGGCGCTTATGTCACATCATCATTGTTCAAACAATGCTTTGGTAACACTTTCACTGAGTCTCTAGTGCTTTGGTCTTTTCATCACCGTTTCAATGGTGCTTTGGTAATGCTTTCATTGTATCTATAGTGCTTTGGTCATATTATCACTGTTTCAATGGTGCTTTGGTCACAGTATAACTGTGTCTATGGTGTTTTGGTCACATTATCATCGTTTAATTGGTGCATTGGTAACATGTTCACTTTATCTATCGTGGTTTGGTCACATTATCAGTGTTTCATCACTACTTTCATCACACTTTCATTGTATCTATGGTGCGTACGTCACATGATAACTATTTGAATGGTACTTTGGTCATACTTCTACTGTGTTTATGGTGCATTGGTGATTTTATCACTGTTTCAATGGTACTTTGGTCATGCTTTCAAGGTGTTTATGGTGCTTTGGACACATTGTCATTGCGCTTGTCGCTATGGTGCTTTGGTCACATTTTGACATAGTCTATGGTACTTCGGTCACATTATCACTATTGCAACAGTGCTTTGTTCACATTTTCATTGTCTATGGTGCTTTGGTCGTAGTATCATTATTTCAATGGTGCATTGGTCACATGTTCACTGTGTCTACGGTGTTGTGGTCACACTATCACCGTTTCAATTGTGCTTTGGTTACACTTTCACTGTGTCTATAGTACTTACGTCACAGTATCACTGTTTCAATGGTGCTTTGGTCACACTTCTACCGTGTCTATGGTGTGTTGGTCACACTCTCACTCTTTCAATGGTACCTTGATCATAGTTTCAATCCGTCTATGGTGCTTTGGTTACATTATCACAGTTTCAATGGTGCTTTGGTCACATGTTTATTGTGTCTACGCTGCTTTGCTCACATTATCACTGTTTCAATGGTGCTTTGGTCACACTTTCGGTGTGGCTATGGTGCTTAGGTCACATTCTCACCGGTTCAATGTTGCTTTTGTCATACTTCCACTGTGTATATGGTGCTTACGTCACATTTTCACTATTTCAATGGTGCTTTGGTCACACGTTTATGTTTCCATGGTACTTTGGTCATATTGTCACTATTTTGATGGTGCTTTGGTTACATGTCCACTGTGTCTATGGTGCTCAGGTAACACATTCTCCGTTTAAGTGGTGCTTTTGTCACACCTTCACCGTGCCTATGGTGCTTTGGTCACATTATCACTTTATAAATAGATTTTGCGTCACACTTTCACATTGTTTACGGTACTATGGTCACATTGTCACAATTTTGATGGTGCCTTGGCCACACTTTCACTCTGTCTCTGGTGCTGTTATCGCATCATTCTTGTTTCCATGGTGCTTTGGGCACACTTTCACTTTATCCATAGTTCTTAGATTAGACTATCACTGTTTGAATGGTGCTTTGTTCCCATTTTCACTGTTTCTATGGTGATTACGTCACATTATCACTGACTCAATGGTGCTTAGGTCACACTATCACTATGTCTATTGTACTTAGGTCACATCATCACTGTTTCAATGGTGCTTTCGTAGCAGTTTCACCGAGTCTACACTGCTTTGGTCACATTATCACTTTTTCAATGGTGCTTTGGTCACACTTTCATAGTGTCTATGGTGCTTTTGTCACATTATCACTGTTTCAATGGTGTGTTGGTCACACTTTCAGTGTGGCTATGGTGCTTAGGTCACATTCTCACCGTTTCAATGTTACTTTGGTCATACTTCCACTGTGTATATGGTGCTTACCTCACATTGTCACTGCTTCAATGGTGCTTTGGTCACACGTTTATGTTTCCATGGTACTTTGGTCATATTGTCACTATTTTGATGGTGCTTTGGTTACACATCCACTGTGTCTATGGTGCTCAGGTAACACATTCTCTGTTTCAGTGGTGCTTTCGTCACACCTTCACCGTGTCTATGGTGCTTTGGTCACATTATCACTTTATAAATAGAGCTTTTGTCACAATTTCACATTGTTTATGGTACTACGGTCGCATTGTCACTATTTCGATGGTGCCTTGGCCAAACTTTCACTCTGTCTCTGGTACTTTTATCGCATCATTCTTGTTTCGATGGTGCTTTGGGCACCCTTCCACTTTGTCCATAGTTCTTAGATTACACTATCACTGTTTGAATGGTGCTTTGGTCCTATTTTCACTGTTTCTATGGTGATTAGGTCACCTTATCACTGAATCAATGGTGCTTAGGTCACACTATCACTATGTCTATTGTACTTAGGTCACATCATCACTGTTTCAATGGTGCTTTTGTAGCACTTTCACCAAGTCTACATTGCTTTGGTCACATTATCACTTTTTTAATGGTGCTTTGGTCACACTTTCACAGTGTCTATGGTGCTTTTGTCACATTATCACTGTTTCAATGGTGTGTTGGTCACACTTGTACTTTGAACATGGTACTTTGGTCACATTATCACTGTTGCAATGGTGCTTTTGTCACACTTTCATATTGTTTGTTGTGCTTAGGTCACATTATCACTATTTCAGTAGTGCTTTGGTGACACGTTTACTATGTCTATGGTGCTTTGGTGACAGTATCATTGTTTCAATACTCCTTTAAGCACGCTTTAAGTATGTTCATGGTGCTTTGGTCACAATATCAATATTTCGGTGGTACGTATGTGACACCTTCACTGTGTATGTTGTGTCTTTGCCACGTTATCACAGTTTCAACAGTGCTTTGGTCACACTTTCACATTGTCTATGGTACGTTTGGTACGGTATCACTACTTCAATGGAGATTTCGTCATACTTCCACAATATCTATAATACTTTGGTCACATTTTTACTGTTTCAATGGTATTTTGGTCACACTTTCACTCTGTCTATGATGCGTTGGTCACACTGTCACTTTATTAAGGATGCTTTGGTCACATGTCACTGTGTCGTTGGTGCTTTGGTTACATTATCACTGCTTCAATGGTGCTTTGGTCATACGCTTGTCGTGTCTATGCTGCTTTGGTCATATTATCACTGTTTCAATTGTGCTTTGGTCATACTCTCACTGTGTTTATAGTGCTTAGGTCACATTATCACTGGGTCAATGGTGCTTTGGTCACACTTTCATTGTCTATGGTGCTTTGGTCACATTATCACTATTTCAATTGCGCTCTGGTCACACTTTTACGTGTCTGTGGTGCTTTGGTCATATTATCACTGTTTCAATGGAGCTCTGGTCACAATTTCACTACGTTCATGGTGCTTATGTCACATTATCACTCTTTCTATGGTGCTTTGGTCACAAGTCTACTTTGTAAGTTGTGCTCCAATCATTGTTTCACTCTGACCATGGTGCTTTGGTCATAGTACAACTGTTCCAATAGTGCTTTTGTCACACTTTCACTATGTATATGGTGATTTGGCTACATTCGCACTGTTTCAAATGTGCTTCGGTCACACTTTTAGTGTGTCAATGGAGCTTTGGTCATATCATTACTGTCCCAACCGTGCTTTGGTCATTTTTTCACTGTGTCTATGATGCTTAGGTCACATTTGGTCACACTTCGACTGTGTATATGGTGCCTAGGTCACATTATCAATGTTTTGGTGGAACTTTGGTCACTCCATCACTGTGTCTATGGTACTTATGTCATATAATCATGGTTTCAATGGTGTTATGGTCACACTTGGACTGTGTCTATAATGCGTAGGTCACATTATTATTGTTTTAATGGTTTTTTTGGCCACAATGTTATGTTTTCATTGTAATTTGGTCACATTATCACCATTTCATTAGTGCTTTGGTTACACTTTTACTGTGTATATGGTGTTTATGTCTCATTATCACCTTTTTAGTGGTACTTTGGTCGCACCTTCACCGTTTCTATGGTGCTTTTGTCACGTTATCACTGTTTCAATGGTACTTTGGTCACACTTTCACATTGTCTATGGCACTACGGTCACAGTATCACCATTTTGATTGTGCTTCGGTGACTCTTTCACCATGTCTATAGTGCTCTTGTCATGATAATTACTGCTTCAATGGTTCTTTGGTCACACTTCCACTCCGTCTATGGTAATTTGGTCACAATATCACTGTTTCAATGGTTCTTTGGTCACAATTTCATTGTCTTTCGTGCTTTGGTCACATTTTCACTGTCTCAATGGTGCCTTGGTCACACATTTACCGTGTCTATGCTGCTTTGGTCATATAATAATTGTTTCAATTGTGCTTTGGTTACACTTTCACTATGTCCATGGTGCATAGGTCACATTATTACAGTCTCAATGGTTCTTTGGTCACACATTCACTGCGTCCATTGTACTTAGGTCCCATTATCACTGTTTCAATGGTGCTCCGGTCACACTTTCACCGAGTCTACGGTGCTTTGGTCACATTACCGGTGTTTCAAGGGTGCTTTGGTCATACTTTCACTGTCTACGGTGCTTTGATCACATTATCATTATTTCAATGGTGCTCTAGTCTCACTTTGATTGTGTCTATGGTGCTTTGGTCACACTACAACCGTTTAAATGGTACTTTGGTCACACTTTCACTGTATCTATGATACTTAGGTCACATTATCACAAGGTCAATGCTACTTTGGTCACGCTTATACTGTGTGTATGGTGATTTGGTCACATCCTCACTCTTTCAATGGTTCTTTAGTCAAAGTTTTACAATGTATAGGATGCTTTGGTCACATTATCACTGTTCTCGTGGTGCTTTGGTCACTTTCACCGTGTTGATGGTGCTTTGGCTATGTTATAACCGTTTCAATGGTGCTTTGCTCATGCGTTTATTGTGTCCATGGTGCTTTGGTCATAGTATCACTATTTCAATGGTATTTTGGCCACACTTTCACTGTGTCTATAGAACTTAGGTCAAGTTATTACTCGTATAATGGTGTTTTGGTCACATTTTCACTGTGTCTATGGTGCTTTGATCACATTGTCACATTTTAAATGGTGCTTTGGTCACACATTCACGTTGTCTATGGTCCTTGGGTCACATTATCATGGTTCCAATGGTGCTTTGGTCACACATTCATAGAGTCTGTGGTGGTTTTGTCACATTATCACTGTTTCAATGGTGCTCTGGTCACACGTTTACTTTGTCTATAATGCATTTGTCACATTATCACTGTTTTAATGGTGATTTTGGTCATGCGTTCACTGTGTTTATGGTGCTTTGGTCACATTATCTCTGTTTCAATGGTGTTTTGGTCATAGTTTCACAGTGTCTATTGTGCTTTGGTTAAGTTATCGCTGTTTCAATGGTGCTTTGGTCACGCCTTCAATGTATTTATGGTGCTTTGGTCACACTAGCACTGTTTCAATGGTGCTTGGGTCACACTCACTGTGTCTACAATGCTTATGTAACATTATCACTGTTTCAACAGTGCTTCGGTCACACTTTCACTGTGTCTATGGTGCTTTATTTACATTTGCACTGTTTCAATGGTGCTTTGGTCGCGCTCTTATCGTGTCTATGGTACTTTGGCCATGTCATCACTGTTTCAATGGTGCATTGGTCACGCTTTCACTGTGTATACAGTACTTAGGTCACGTCATGACTCTTTCAATGGTGTTTTTGTCAAACTTTCATTGTGTCTATGGTGCTTAGGTCATTTTATCACAGTTTCAATTATGCTTTGGTCTTACTTTCACTATATCTATGGTGTTTGGTTACATTATTCTAGTCTCAAATGTATTTTTATCCCACTTACATGTTTTCATTGTAGGTTGGTCATGTTATCACTATTTCAGTGGTGCTTTGGTCACATATTCACTGCGTCTATGGTGCTTTTGTCAGAATATCACTGTTTCAATGGTACGTTGGTCACACTTTCACATTGTCTATGGTACTTCGGTCACATTATCACTGTTTCAATGGTGCTTTGGTCATACTTTCATTGTGTCCATAGTACTTTGGTCACGTTAGTATTGTTTCAATGGTGCTTTGGTCAGACGTTTGCGCTGTCTATGGTGCTTTGGTTACAATATCACTATTTCAATGGTGCTTTTATCACACTTTCACTTGGTCCATGGTGCTTATGTCACATTATCACTACTTCAATGGTATTTTGGTCACACCTTCATTGTGTCTATGGTGTTTTGGTCACATTATCAGTGTTTCAATGGTGGGTTGGTCACACTTTCACATTGTCTTTTGTACTTCGGTCCCATTGTCACTGTTTCAAAGGTGCGTTGCTCACCCTTTTACTTTGTCTATGGTGCTCAGGTTATGCTATCACTATTTCAATGGTGTTGTGGTCACACCTTCACTTTGTTTATGGTCCGTAGGTCACATGTTCACAGTGTAAATGGTCCTTTGGTAGCACGTTCACCGAGTTTATGATACTTTGGTCACATTATCACCGGTGTAATTGTGCTTTGGTCACACATTTACTGTGTCTATAGTGCTTTGGACATATTATCACTGGTGTAATAGTGCTTTGGTCACACCTCCGCAGTGTCTATTGTGCTTTGGCCAAATCATCATTGTTTCAATGATGCTTTGGTCATACCTTCATTGTGTCTATATTGCTCCTGTCACACAATTAATGTTGCAATAGTGCTTAGGTCACTTTCTCACTTTGTCTATAGTGCTTGGGATATTTTGTCTCTCTTTCAATGGTGCTATGGTCACGCTTTCACTTTGTCCATGGTGCTCACGTCACATTATCACTGTCTTAATGGTGCAGAAGTCACACTTTCACTATGTCTATGGTGCTTAGGTCACATTATCACTATTTCAATGGTGCTTTGGACACACTTTGAGTGTGTATATGGTGCTTTGGTGACATAGTCACTATTTCAATGGTGCATTGGTCACACTTCTACTGCGTCTATGGAACTTGGCTGACATTATCACTATTTCAATTGTGCTTTGGTCGTGCTTTCAATGTGTTTGTGGTCCTTGGGTCACATTATCACAGTTTCAATGGTTTGGTCACCCTCACCATGTCTACAGTGATTAGGTCACATTATCACCGTTTCAATAGTTCTTCGGTCACACTTTCACTGCGTATATGGTGCTTAGGTCACATTATCACTGTTTCAATGGTGACATTGTCACAGTATTGTGTTTATGGTGCCTTGGTTACAATATCACTGTTTCAATGGTGCTTTGGTTACACTTTGACTATGTCTATAATGCTAAGGTCTCGTCAACACTGTCTCAATGGTGCTTTGGTCAGACGTTCACTATGTTTATGATGCTTTGATCACATTATCACCGTTGCAATGGTGCTTTGGCCACACGTCCACTATATCTATGGTGCGTAGATCAAACTATCACGGTTTCAATGGTGTTTTGGTCACACATTGTTGTGTCTATGGTGCGTAGGTCACATTGTTACTATTTCAACAGTGCTTTGGTCATAAATTTATGTGTCCATGGTACTTTGGTCATATTGTCAATGGTGCATTGGTCACATTTTCATTGTGGCTATGGTGCTTTGGTCACATTTTCATTAGTTCAATGATGCTTTGGTCACATATTCACAGTGTATTTGGTACTCGGTCAATTGATAATTGTTTCTCTGGTGCTTTGGTCACACTTTCACTGTGTCTATAGTCCTTAGGTCATGTTATCACTTTTTCAATGGTCCTTTGGTTACACATTCACTGTATCTATGGTAATAAGGTGACATTCTCACTGTTTCAATGGCGTTTTTGTCACACTTTTATGGGTCTATGGTGCTTTGGTCATATTCTCACTGTTTTTATGGTGCACTCTGCTTACGTTCACTGTGTCTATGGTCCGTAGGTTGCATAATCAATGTTTCAATGGTACTTTGGTAACATATTCATTATGTCTATGGTGCTTTGGTCACATTACCATTGGTTCAATGGTCTCTTGGTTATATGTTCACTGTGTCTATGGTGTGTAGGTCACATCATCACTGTTTCAGTTGTGCTTTGGTCACCACTTCACTGTGCCTATGGTTCTTATGTGACATTATCATCATGTCTATGGTGTTTTGGTCACACGTTTACAGTATCTATGGTGGTTTGGTCATATCATCACTGCTTCAATGGTGCTTTGGTCACATTTTCATTGTGTAGATAATGCTTACGTCACGTCATCACTCTGTCAATGGTGCTTTGGATTCATTGTGTCTATGGTCCTTAGGTTACATGCTCACTGTTTTGATGGTGCTTTGGTCACACTATCCCTGTGTCTATGGAGCTTTGGTCACATTATCACTGTTTTAATGGTGCATCGGTCACACTTGCACTGTTTCTATGGTGCTTAGGTCACACTATCACTGTTTCAATTGTGCTTTGGTCACACCATCACTGTATGTATGGTGCCTTTGTCACATTATCACTGTTTCAATGGTGTTTTGGTTACACATTCATTGTGTCTTTAGTCTCTGGTCACACTATCACTGCTGCAATGGTGCTTTGGTCACTCGTTCATTGTGTCTATGGTGCTTAGGTAAATTATCACTACTTCAATGGAGCCTTGGTCACATTTCTACTGTGTCTATGATATTGTGGTGACATGAACATCGTACAATGCTGCTGTGGTCACACTTTCAATGTGTGTATGGTGCTTAGGTCACATTATCATTGTGTTCATGGTACATCGGTCACCTTTCCATTATGTCTATGGTCATTTGGTCACATTATTGCTGTTTTCGTGGTGCGTTGGTAACAGTTTCACTCAATCTATGGTGCTTTGGTCACATCATTGCCGTTTCAAGGGTGCTTTTGTAACACATTCACTGTGTATATGGTTCTTTGGTCAGGTTATCACTGTTTCCATGGTGCTTTGGTCAATCTTTCATTATGTCTATGATGCTTAGGTCACATTATTGCTGTTTCAATGGTGCTTTGATCACACGTCTATTATGTCTATGGGCTCTGGTGATAATATCATTGTTTCAACAGTGGTGCGGTCACGGTTTCACTGTGTTTATGATGCTTTGGTCACATCATCACTGTTTTGATGGTGCTTTGGTCACACATACTTTGTCTACAGTGCTTAAGGCACATTATCACTGTTTCAATAGTACTTTGGTCAGATTCCCACTGCATATAGGTGCTTATGTTACTTTATCACTGTTTCAATGGTGCTTTGGTTACATTATTGTGCCTATGGTGCTTTGGTCACGTAATAACTATTTCAATGGTGCTTTGGTCCCACTTATAGTGCTAAGCCAACGTCTTCATGGTTTCAATGGTGCTTTGGTCAAACTTTCACTATGTATAAGATGTTTTTATCACATCATTGTCGTTTGAATGGTAGATTGGTCACTCTTTCCCTATGCCTATGGTGCTTAGGTCACCTTATCACTGTTTCAATGGTGGTTTGGCCGCGTTTCACTATATCTGTGATGGTGAAGTCACATAATCACTGTTTCAATGGTGTTTTGGTCACACATTCTTGTCTATATGGTATTTTGGCCATATTATCACTGTTTCAATGGTGCTTTGGTCACATTATCCATTTTTCTATGCTGCTTTTGTCACACTTTCACCGTGCTTATTGTGCTAAGGTCACGTCATCACCTTTTCAATTGTGCTGTGGTCACACTTAACTCTCTCGTTTATGCTTTGGTCACATTGTCATTAGTTCAAGGGTGCTTTGGTCAAACGTGCACTGTATCTATGGTACTTAGGTCACAGCATCACTGTTTGAATGGTGCATTTGCCACAAATTCAGTGTACTATGGTGCTTAGGTGACATTAGCACTATTTCAATGGTGTGTTGGTGACACGTTAATGTGTCCATGGTGCATTGGTAGTACTATCACTATGTCTATGGGGCTTTGGTCACAATATCATTGCTTCAATGGTGCTTTGGTCACGCGTTCACTCGGCCTATGGTACTCAGGTGACATTATCAATGTTTTCATGATGCCTTGGTCACACTTTCACTATGTCTACAGAGCTTTGGGCACATAATGACTTTTTCAATGGTACTTTGGTCACAGTTTCATCGTTTCTATGGTTCGTATGTCACATTATCACTGTTTCAATAGTGATTTGGTCACAATTCCACTGTGCTTATGGTGTTTAGGTCACATTACAATTGTTACAATGGTGCTTTGGTCACATTTTCACCGTGTCTATAGTGCTTAGGTCACGTCATTACTCTTTCAATGGTGCTTCGGTCACTCATTTATTGTGTCTATCTTTCTTAGGTCACAATATCACTATTTCAATGGTGCTTTGGTAACAACGTCATTGTGCATGTGGTGCTTTGGTCATATTATCACTCTGTCAATAGTGCTTTGGTCATAATTTCACCGTGTCTATTGTGCTTATATCACATTATCACTGTTTCAATGATACTTTGGTCACACTTTCACTCTCTATGGCACTTCAGTTTTATTTTCACTGTTTCAATTGTGCTTTCGTCACACTTTCATGAATCCATGGGGCTTTGGTGATACTATCACTGTTTTAATGGTGCTTTGGTGACACGTTCATTGTTTCTATGGTGCTTAGGTCACATAACAACTGTTTCAAGTGTGCTTTAATCACAGCTTCACATTATCTTTGGTGCATTGGTCACATTGTGACTATTTGAATGGTGCTCCGGTCAAACTTTCACTGTGTCTATGGTGCTTAGGTCACATTATCACTGCTTCGATGGTGCTTTGGTCACACATTTAGTAATGTTATGGTGATTTAGTGATAATATCATTGTTTCAATGGTGCGTTGGTCACAATATCACTTTGTCTGCAGTGTTTAGGTCACATTATCATTGTTTCAATGGTACTTTTGTTACACTCTCACTATGTCCACGGTGCGTCGCTCACTCTGTCCTTGTGTCTATGGTTCATAGGTCCCAATATCACTGTTTGAATGGTACTTTGGTTTCAATTTTCCTGTATCTATGGTGCTTTGGTCACATTATCGCTTTTTCAATGGTGCTTTGGACACACTTCCACTGCATATGGTGCTTTGGTCATAATATCATTTTTTCAATGGTGCTTTGGACACACTTTCACTGTGCCTGTTGTCCTAGGTCATTGTCTCCATTGTCATTAGGTCACCTTATCAGTCTATAGTGCTTAGGTCACATTGTCACTGTTTCAATGGTGCTTTGGTCACATGTTCACTGTATCTGTGGTGATAAGGTGACATTTTAACTGTTTCAATGATGTTTGGTCACACTTTTATGGATCTATGGTGCTTTGGGCATATTATCACTATTTCAATGATGCTGTTGTCTTACTTTCACTGCGTCTATGGTGCTTAGGTCACAATATCAATGTTTCAATGGTGCTTTGGTCACACCTTTACTATGTCTATTGTGCTTTGGTCACAATATCACTGTTTCAATGGTGCTTTGGTTATATGTTCACTGTGTCTATGGTGCGTAGGTCACATCATCACAGTTTCAATAGTGCTTTGCTCACCATTTCACTTTGCCTATGGTGTGTAT
This sequence comes from Penium margaritaceum, assembly GCA_023375785.1. Lineage (NCBI taxonomy): Eukaryota > Viridiplantae > Streptophyta > Zygnematophyceae > Desmidiales > Peniaceae > Penium > Penium margaritaceum. Next base: position 150,592 of record SZWC01004319.1, read on the forward strand.
GTGACATTACTATAATGTCAACGGTGCGTTTGTCACACTTTTATGGTATATATAGTGTTTTGAACATATCATCACTGTTTGAATGGTGCTTTGGTCACATTTTCACTGTGGCTATAATGATTAGGTCACGTCGTCACTCCGTCAATGGTACTTTGGTTACTCGTTCACTATGTCTATGGTCCTCAGGTCACATTCTCACTGTTTCAATGGTGCTGTGGTCACACTATCCCTGTGTATATGGTGCATTGGTCACATTATCACTGTTTTAGTGGTGATTTGGTCACACTTTCATTATTTCTATGATGATTATGTCACAATATCTCTGTTTCAATTGTGCTTGGTCACACTTTATATGTCTATGGTGCTTTGGTTACATTATCACTGGTTCAATGGTGCTTTGGTAACACTTTCTCTCTATACATGACGCTTAGGTCACACTATCACTCTATATGACGCTTTGGTCACACTTTATCTGTCTATGGTGCGTTGGTTACATCCAATGGTGCTTTTAGCATACTATCACTGTGTCTATGGTGCTAAGGTCACGTTTGCATTGTTTCAATGGTGCTTTGGTCACACGTTTTCTGTGTCTACGGTGTTTTGGTCACATTATCACTGTTTCAATAGTGCTTTGGTCACAATTAGACTGTGCCTATGGTGCTTAGGTCACATTATCATTGCTTCAATGGTGCGTTGGCAACACTTTTACAGTGTCTACGGTGCCTTGGTCATATTGTTGATGTTTCAATGATGCTTTCGTCACATTTTCACTATGTCTACAGTGCGTAGGTCACGTCATCACTCTTTCAATGGTGGGTGGGTTACTCTTTCATTGTGTCTGTGGTGCTTAGGTCACATTATCAATGTTTCAATGGTGTTTTGGTCACAACGTCACTATGTCCACGATGCTTTGGTCATATTATCACTATTTCAATAGTTCTTTGGTCACACTTTCACTGTGTCTGTTGTGCTTAGATCACATTGTCACTGTTTCAAGGGTGCTTTGGTCACACTTTCACTGTTCATGGTACATACGTCACATGATTGCTGTTTCAACTGTCCGTTGGTCACACTTTATGTGTCCATTGAACTTTGGTCATACAATCACTGTTTGAATGGTGCTTTGGCCACACTTTCACTGTGTCTATGGTGCTTAGGTCACATAATCACTATTTCAATTGTGCTTTAATCACACCTTCACTGTATCTATGGTGCATTGGCCACATTATCACTATTTCAATGATGTTTTGGTCAAACGTTCACAGTGTCAATAATGCTTATGTCACATCATCATTGCTTCAATGGTGCTTTGGTCGCGCATTCAGTATGTCTATGGTGCTTAGCTGACAGTATCACTGTTCCAATGGTGTTTTGGTCACACTTTTACTTTGTCTATAGTGTATATGTCACATTATCATTTCTTCAATGGTGCATTGGTGACACTCTCACTGTGTATATAGTGCTTGGGTCACATCGTCACTATCTGAATGTGGCTTTGGTCATTGCCTCTCTGTGTCTATGGTTCATAGGTCCCATTATCACTTTTTCAATGGCGATTTGGACACACTTTCACTGTCTATGGTACTTGGGTCATAATATCATTCTTTTGATGGTATATTGGTAACACTTTCACTGTGTCTATGGTTCTTGGGTCACATTTTGACTACTTTAATGATGCTTCGGTCACACGTTACTATGTCTATGGTGCTTATGTCACATTATCTCTGTTTTAATTGTGCGTTGGTCACACTTTATATGTCTATGGTGCTTTGGTTACATTATCACTGGTTCAATGGTGCTTTGGTAACACTTTCTCTCTATACATGACGCTTAGGTCACACTATCACTCTATATGACGCTTTGGTCACACTTTATCTGTCTATGGTGCGTTGGTTACATCCAATGGTGCTTTTAGCATACTATCGCTGTGTCTATGGTGCTAAGGTCACGTTTGCATTGTTTCAATGGTGCTTTGGTCACACGTTTTCTGTGTCTACGGTGTTTTGGTCACATTATCACTGTTTCAATTGTGCTTTGGTCACAATTAGACTGTGCCTATGGTGCTAAGGTCACATTATCATTGCTTCAATGGTGCGTTGGCAACACGTTTACAGTGTCTACGGTGCCTTGGTCATATTATCGATGTTTCAATTATGCTTTGGTCACATTTTCACTATGTCTACAGTGCGTAGGTCACGTCGTCACTCTTTCAATGGTGGATGGGTTACTCTTTCATTGTGTCTGTGGTGCTTAGGTCACATTATCAATGTTTCAATGGTGTTTTGGTCACAACGTCACTATGTCCATGATGCTTTGGTCATATTATCACTATTTCAATAGTTCTTTGGTCACACTTTCACTGTGTCTATTGTGCTTAGATCACATTGTCACTGTTTCAAGGGTGCTTTGGTCACACTTTCACTGTTCATGGTACATACGTCACATGATTGCTGTTTCAACTGTCCGTTGGTCACACTTTACGTGTCCATTGAACTTTGGTCATACAATCACTGTTTGAATGGTGCTTTGGCCACACTTTCACTGTGTCTATGGTGCTTAGGTCACATAATCACTATTTCAATTGTGCTTTAATCACACCTTCACTGTATCTATGGTGCATTGGCCACATTATCACTATTTCAATGATGCTTTGGTCAAACGCTCACAGTGTCAACAATGCTTATGTCACATCATCATTGCTTCAATGGTGCTTTGGTCGCACATTCAGTATGTCTATGGTGCTTAGCTGACAGTATCACTGTTCCAATGGTGTTTTGGTCACACTTTTACTTTGTCTATAATGTATATGTCACATTATCATTTCTTCAATGGTGCATTGGTGACACTCTCACTGTGTATATAGTGCTTGGGTCACATCGTCACTATCTGAATGTGGCTTTGGTCACTGCCTCTCTGTGTCTATGGTTCATAGGTCCCATTATCACTTTTTCAACGACGATTTGGACACACTTTCACTGTCTATGGTACTTGGGTCATAATATCATTCTTTTGATGGTATGTTGGTAACACTTTCACTGTGTCTATGGTTCTTGGGTCACATTTTGACTACTTTAATGATGCTTCGGTCCCACGTTACTATGTCTATGGTGCTTATGTCACATTATCTCTGTTTTAATTGTGCGTTGGTCACACTTTATATGTCTATGGTGCTTTGGTTACATTATCACTGGTTCAATGGTGCTTTGGTAACACTTTGTCTCTATACATGACGCTTAGGTCACACTATCACTGTATATGATGCTTTGGTCACACTTTATCTGTCTATGGTGCGTTGGTTACATCCAATGGTGCTTTTAGCATACTATCACTGTGTCTATGGTGCTAAGGTCACGTTTGCATTGTTTCAATGGTGCTTTGGTCACACGTTTTCTGTGTCTACGGTGTTTTGGTCACATTATCACTGTTTCAATAGTGCTTTGGTCACANCTGGTCACTGTTTCTTTGTGTCTATGATTCATAGGTCCCATTATCATTTTTTCAATGGCGATTTGGACACACTTTCACTGTCTATGGTGCTTGGGTCATAATATCATTTCTGTGATGGTATGTTGGTAACACTTTCACTGTGTCTATGGTCCTTGGGTCACATTTTCACTAATTTAAAGGTACTTAGGTCACACGTTTACTATGTTTATGGTGCTTAGGTCACATTATCTCTGTTTTAATCATGCGTTGGTCACACTTTATATGTCTATGGTGCTTTGGTTACATTATCACTGGCTCAATGGTGCTTTGGTAACACCTTCTCTCCATACATGACGCTTAGGTCACACTATCACTGTATATGACGCTTTGGTCACACTTTATTTGTCTATGGTGCTTTGGTTACATCCAATGGTGCTTTTAACATACTACCAATGTGTCTATGGTGCTAAGGTCACATTTGCATTGTCTCACTGGTGCTTTGGTCCCACGTTTTCTGTGTCTACGGTGTTTTGGTCACATTATCACTGTTTCAATAGTGCTTTGGTCACACATTCACTATGTCTATGGTACTTAGGTCACATTATCACTGATTCAATGGTGCTTTGGTCGCACTTTCACGTCGTCATGGTACTTTGGTCACATTATCACTGTTTCGATTGTGCTTTCGTCATAGTTTCACTGTGTCTATGATATGTTGGTCACATTATCATTTTTTCAATCGTGTTTTTGTCACATTTTCACTGTGTCTGTGGTGCTTAGGTCACATTATCACTCTTTCACTGGTGCTTTGGTCAGACGTTCACTTTGCCATAGTGCTTTAGTCACATTATCACAGATTCAATCGAGCTTTAGTCACACATTTTCCGTGTCTATGGTGGTGTGGTCACATTATCACTGTTGTAATGGTGCTTTTTGCACACTTTCACTGTGTCTATGGTGCTTTGGTCACATTATCACTATTTCAATGGTGCTTTGGTCATAGTTTCACTCAGTGTATAGTGATAAGGTCACATTATAGCTGTTTCAATGGTGCTCTGGTCATATGTTCACTCTTTCTACTCTGCTTTGGTCACATTATCACTATTTCAATAGTTCTTTGGCCACACTTTCAATATTTCTACGGTGCGTAGGTCACATTATCAGTTATTCAACATTGATTTTGGTCGCCCTTTTACTATGTCTAAGGTGCTTTGCTCACATTATTACTATTTCTATGGTGCTTTGGTCACACTTTCATTGTGTCTAATGTGCTTTTGTCACATTATCACTATTTCAATGGTGCTTTCGTCACATGTTCACCATATCTATGGTGCTTAGGTCACGTTACTACTGTATCAATGGTGCTTTCGTCGCATTTTCACTGTGTCTGTCTTGCTTTGGTTACAGTTACACAGTTGCAATGGTGCGTTGGTCACAGGTTTATGTATCTATGGTGCATTGGTCATGTTATCAATGTTTCAATGGTGTTTTGGTCAGACCTTCACCGTGTCCATGTTGCTTCGGTCACATCATCACTGTTTCAATGGTAACATGTGTTGCACCATCCACACTAGCATGGCCAATCCAATTGGAACTCATGGCCAGAGTGCGTTCGGCACTCACATCAATGGTGCGATGGGCACCCATGACAAATGCGTAACGCGCAGCTTTTGTCAATTCTGCGATTGGCATTAACGACAACGGTGCATTCGACACTTGTTTTAACGATGTCACCAACACACTCGTCGGTCATACACTCAACGCCTATGGTAATTATGCGTTTGGCCCTCGCGTGAATACTACAGTTGCATCTCCCATGTTGGTCATGCTCCAGCAACCAGCACTTGACCATCGACCATCACGTGTGGATTTTCACCGTCGCGTTTGTATTTTCGGTGCGATTGTCGCTCACATTCTTCTTTTGTCGAAATCCATTTAGAGATGACTTATCCAACATTCTAGGTACAGTCAACACCCATGTGGATACACAATCTGCATTTGTTGTGGTCATTCCTCCGCAGACCATGAGCTGTGCGTTCGGCACTAGCATCATGGATGTGTCTGGCATCCATGATTGAAGTGCAACTAGCACTCTTTCTCTGCTACGGTCGACACCGAACAAACAATTTACGACCAGCACTTGTGCTGTTGCCAGTAGTTCAATCGGTACTTACATGGATGACGTGGCCGATGCCCGTGTAGACGTACAATCAACACTCTTTTTGTGCAGCTCACACTTTTTGTATTGTTGCGATAAGTCAATCAGTTGCGAGTGGTCGAAGCACGTTCGGTGCCTTCATTTCTTTCAATCAAGAAGTCATTTCAATCCACATCACCGTTGTCAATTTCTTGCCCGGTGTATGCCACTGCATTCATTCCCCATACACAGTCTTGTTTAGCGCATTAACATGCCGCATAGAGCCATGTTGTGGCTTTTCAACGGTCACCCACTTTGGGTGTTTTAATCCATGAACTATCCCAAAGTTTGAGATTAAACCACAATAATTCAGGCACTGTCGGTGCTCTATTTATTGCATTGAAGTGTTTCTAAGTCAGATTCGTTCACAACACAGAAAAGTGTCGGTTTTTCTCCCTCTGTGGCTCACCCGAGCACCATACACACATGGAAAGTGTGACAAAATAACCATTGAAATAGTAAGAGTGTGACATGAGTTCCATATACAGCGTTAAAGTTTGACCAAATTACTGGAATGATGCTCCTCACCATGGCAGGAGTGACTCAAAAAAGGAACACCAAAAAGACAAGCCTTAGTGGCTTAGTGGTTAATGGTGTCCACCTCTATAGGCAGGGGCCCGGGTTCAAGTCCCACAAGATGAAATTCTGCCCTGCCTCAAGGGAGGTAGAGAATAGATGCCAGGAAGCTAGCTCAACCTCTAGAGTTCCTTCTAAGTTTCTAGAAGGCCAGGTGAGGGTCCAGGAAGGTAGCACACCTTCTAGAAGGGGTGACTTGTCCTACAAGGCATCTAGAGGTGTCTAGGTCTTCTGGATACCTTCCCTCCTACTAGAAGCAAGTTGAGGAATCTAGGAAGCAGCAGAAGCTTCTAGAGGAGGGAAGGGATGCCTTCATAGGTGGGAAAAGGACAGCCTACCAAGGGCCACTCTAGAAGCCATAGAATCTGCTAGGAAGCTTCAAATCTGGCATGCTTTGGTGTTATGGAAAGCTTATATGAGTGGCTATAGAATGCCACTGCTTGTGAACCTTGATCAGGTGTACATTCCCAGTCAATTGAGGCCAAAAACTATTGACTCAATCTCTAACCAGTTTTCTGCCATCCTTGGAACCAGTTGCCTCCAGAGTTTCAGTCTATCCAAAAACAGTTGATGGTGTGAACCAGCCACTGCTAGGGACCCTCCAGGGTGCACACTCACCCTCAGGCCAACAAAGGGTTATGGGCCCATGCCTCTAAAGTGCTCGAAGACAGCTTGATTTCACGCTTCCAACAACAATACATGGCAACCAGCAAGCAAGAGAGCATTCGCGCTGTCCTTAAGTTTTATGGGACAGACTTTGCCTTGTGGAGGTGGCAGCTTGAGGTCTTCCTTGATGACAAATGATTGCTTGAGATTGTGCAAGGTGATGATACTGCTCCGTTGGAGACTGCAACGGCTGAGGTGAAGGATGCATACAAGAAGCGCAACAAAAAGGTATTGGCGCTCCTTGTATTCGCGTTATGCCCGCCACAACTTGGGCACATCCAAGGATGCACCCTGGCCGCAGATGCACCGTCAAAACTGTGCTCCATCTACCAGTCAAGCAACCTTGCCAATCAGCTCTTCATCTTCAAACGGCGCGTCACCCTCCAAGCCAACGAAGGTGACAACATCATGGATATCATGCAGCAGATTGAGTCGCTCGTAGCGGAGTGCGTGGCCACGGGTTGGGAGGTCGACTCTCAGTTGTAAGCTATGATCCTCCTTCTGGCCTTCCCAGACAGTTGGAGTCCCATTATCACAGTCCTTGGTGGCTGGCCTTCCAACGAGCTAAAGTACCCTAAGGTTGCCGAGTACGTGCGCAGTGAGTGGATGCGACGTGGTGGTCGAGAGAGTGCAGCGGCATCAAGCTCAGCTTACACGGTTCATCCTCAAAGTGGAGGCCGAGGCGACAAGTGGAAGGGTGCCAAACAGGGCACAAATAAGGTTGACAAGAAGGGGGAGTGCTTCAACTGCGGCAAGGAGGGCCACTACTCGCGCAACTGTCCCAAGAAGAAAACAGATCGGTCGCAGCGGGGCGGGAAGAAAGATGAGCACGCCCTTATGGCGTATAACTACACCAACTTGAAGGATCCGGGAGTTGCCGTCATCGACTCCGGTTCAGGCCGCCACATGCAATGCAACAGGGTGGCATTTGTCATCTACGGCGCTTCGGAGAGACGCATGACGGTGGCCAATGGAAGAACAGAGGTGGCCGCCGGTGAGGGTAACGTCCGCATTGAGTCAATTGTGGATGGCAAACCTGTCACAAGCACAATCTACGATGGTCTGCATATACCCAACGTTGGGGCAAACCTGCACGCAACCACTCACAACCACTCGCAACCACTCGCAACCACTCGCAACCATACGAAACCACTCGCAACCACTCACAATTACTCGCAGCCACTCACAACGACTCGCAACCACTCGCAACCACTCACAACCACTCGTAATCACTCGCAACCACTTCCAACCACTCGCAACCACTCACAACCACTCGCAACCACT